>DWME01010262.1:0-10340 GCA_018244795.1 Parelbella ahira ahira
ACTGAGACATGAATACGTAAAGCTCACAAGATTAACTAGATAATGAACTTAGTTATATAACTGACTACGATTAGCAACAACTAACACAAGAGAATAACTATTAACAGTCGTAAACAATCAGTAGCAAAGGCCCAACAGGGGCTAAGAAATGTTTCTCGAGGGTGGAGAGTAGATGGCAGTTTTTAGGTTGTGATTGTAATGACACAACTACGATGAAATTTGTGTATTTCACGGTAGATGGCGCTATATTCACTATGCATTTTCGTAAACAATTTCTTGAATATTTATTACTATGTTTCGAAATACTCTTGTACTTAAACCTTTATAGTATCGATGAATTCTGTCAAGTAATTTTATTTAGAAGTTGAATTTAATAAGAAAGTACCCTAAATGGCACATATCTTTTTCTAATGTCAAAATTACAAATGAACTAATTGTGAACAATCCCGATTCAGTAAATTTAGCTTGAAAACGGGAGAGGCAGATAAACGTATAAAGAGCTATTAAGAAATATTTGCTGTGATATTATTACTCGAGATATTATATGACTCCTTCTAAAGCATAAAATATGTCTATTTTATGCTAACAATATCACGTTTCGCAATTTAAAAAAATATGTCGATGCCGTTTCTTATGGAGACAAGTCAAACTGCATTATTATTTTTTAAATACCAACGTATTTAAGTGAATACGAGTGCATTTGTGTGATCCGAGGCAATTACCGGAAACGTTCGTCGTCTCGACGATAAGCAACTGTCGGGAGCAGATGAGATCAATTATATAACCTTCAAACTGTCGTCTGCAAAAACCTGGGGTCGTATCGTCTGTTTAGCCTTTCACCTCTTTTGTCTTGACATTCACGTCTTACTCGAGTTTTCTTTTCAAATTGATTAAAGAGTGGAGACATCGCTTGGAAGGGATCAAATTTTCCGGTTGTCAGTGTTTTGCAATGATAATTAATAATTAATAAAAATAGTTTTTGGTAATCGAGCATTTGGCGAATTTCGACCGTTACCCATAAAATTTTAGCTTTCAATCTTTTTGAAATTCTTGTCTCAAACGGTTCCATTTGTACAGATTTCTACTTTGTTACTAGTTGAGATTATTGTGTCTTGGTATTCATAGTGAGAACTTAGCTATTAGCATATTTTATCTATTTTAAAAGATTCAATGTACTTAAAACACCTAATATGTAACTTTTAGTTGTTTGCTTTATTTCTCTATATATACTTTAACTATTCCAAAAACACTTAAGAAAAGAATGTAAAGATTTTTCATTACCTGCATAATATATTTAATGGACGTAACATGGGAAAAGTAATGTCGCGAGTAGAAAAAGTTTGGGGAAGTCGTCTAATGGGGGAATGGAAATGTTACGAGGAGGATGTAATTCATTTCACAAAAAATGTGATGGGAATGAATATGGATGGCTCGAGGGGAGAGGAAGATTAAGAAAAACGTTTGACTCAATGTGAAATCACGCTTGAAATTCCCGAAGCGGTAGGCACAGGAGCGTAGTACACTCCCAAATTTCAGCAGTTGCGTTTATACTATAGAATAGGGTGTGAGCCTATTGCCATAAGCCGGGCAGAAATTCAGTCTTCGAGCTGGGGATCCAACCCGAGGCTGGAATGCAGGACTTCTTATTCAACAGTCGCGCTTGTAAATATTAGACCAACAAGGCATACAAATAGCTAGAAATGTGAAACAAAACCATGTTAATGATCTTCTTTACCCAGACCATAAAAAATATTTGTAAAAGCGTTTGCAGATTTTATAAGACAGTGCATTGTTAGTGATATTCGAGTACATACATATATGTATATGGCAAAGTAGGAAGTGATTTTCTTATATTATATGTACATGTGTGAGATAACGTGGCAAATCGGACGAAGTTATTTCAACAGTCTATACAAACGGCAAGAGAACTAACATTTACAATGCTAAGAATAACGTACGGAGCACCCGTCATGCAATATGCAAGCAGAAATTGAAATGCTTCAGTTTGGCTGCAGAGTTTGGCATATTGTAACAATTGGAGCCTGAATCCACGAATCAGGGAATACTATATGATACGAACAGGCACTGAGAGATGTTACGATCCAGTGTAAGTGTAAAAAGCAGGAGTGGTCTGCAAGTAATTTCATTATTTTGACTGGTGCGGTGTTTCAGTGTCTTAGCAAACAAAACTCGACATGAGGACAGAGCTTGGAAGAAGTATGACTGCCATATTTACATACGATATAAGTGTATAACTACGTGATGCTAGAAGTCTGAAGCATACTTCAAAATGTAGTCTGCCCTTATGAACTTGCTCAAAGCATGTCACCAGAAGTTTCCATACTCATTCAAACTCACGATAACTTAGTGTGCCGTTTCATTTATTAAATGCTTAATTAAGTTTTACGATTGTACGTTTACTTTAAAATGGGATTGGCATTGGCTGAAGATTATCGTACAATAGAAATTGGTATTGGAAAAGTACACACAGTTACCGTCACGTGGCTGGGATTTTATTTTCATCCTTTTAAATGTTACACTCAAAATATATATGACTTGAACATTTTTATTACCCGCCCGCTATGACCAGCCTAACCGGATTTTATTTTGATAAGAATAACGTTTGTTGTACAGAGGAAAAAAGGTTAAAGCCTGGCCACAAACGTGACGTTTTTGTTTGTAGGCAGCCTTTATTTCATAATTTGCGTCTTTTTTTACAATTTGGATAGCGTACAGTAACCATTAATATTTGTTTAGATGTGCCTATGGATATTTGTACAATAGTGTGTGTAAGTATTTTTAAAATAAGTAAAGTAAAGTAAAGTTGTGCAGTTGCCAAAACCACGCCCTAACATTCTCTTTTTAAGAAAAACGGTTAAAGATGCGATAAACAATTTGCCACTCAGTGATTGGATCTACTTCTGCCGCTAACTGTCGATTGTCATACATATGTATATGGTTACTAATTTACCCCTCAAGAGCGGTGATTTACCTGTGACAGATTTTAAGTGCTTCAGTGTTATGTGGTCCCTTATTTATATCTTTAAAAACAGCAATGAGCAACTAGTGTTATTGTAACTGTATGTAACTTGTATTTATAACAAAAAATACATGATTCTTTTTTTTCAATGAAGATCGTATCGAAGTTATTTAATATAATACATCTTGTATTAACAAATAATGTCATGTCTGTTTCCTATGCAGATAAATCTTTGTATTAACAAATGTCATATCTGTGCCCTATGCAGATAGATCTACTTTCACCAAAGTCCAAAAATATCAACAAAAAGCTTTGTTTTTCATAAAACCTGTAATGTTATTATATTGAGTCCAGTTCCATCCAGATGTTACCTATGTGCATTTTCAAGTAACAAATTTACATTGTAATGTATTTCTTGTTTCGTTTATAAATACAAATTATCAACTAGACTTGATTTTCCCCTTTTAATTAGATTATCCAGAAACATAGTACACCAGATGTTTTCACTAAGATTGGAGAAGCTCCGAAGGAATAGCCAATTGGGTCGTTGAACTCTCTGAACTTCCGCGAAGTCCTCGAAAATCAGGAAAAACAACAACAAATAAGACACAGGAATTGTGATCGCTTTTGACAGATACGACACATCGTTTGTTACGTTTCAGCGAGTCAGGACAACTAGTACTCTTCGCACTTCATCGGATTGGATCAGAAATATTATTATATACTCGTACGTCGGGTCCAAATATGAGGATGTTTCTTTTGTTTTAATATAGACGTCTGCCTTGTTGGACTAAGGGTCGCAAGTGCGACTGCGGGTTCGCTTCCGGGTCTGGATTGGTGCTAGGAGTAGGGCAATAGGCTCAAAACATGACACGTGTAATATAATTGTTGAAACGTCAGGGTATTACACTCCTCTGCCTATCTGCGCAGCGAGTGATATGTAGTCATCATCAGCCCATCACAGTCCACTGCTGGACATAGGCCTTACTGAATGACCGCCATTGCGTTCTGTCCTTGCCTAGCCTGGCTTGTTATTTAATGTTACAAAGTAAAATAGTTTGTAATAATATGAGCGCGAGGTACGTTATTTTTCGAGCATTTTACACGCTGCTTCTTTCCACACAGTGTATTAGGGGCTTAATATTTTACGCGCTGTTCTAACAAAAACTTAATCTGATATAACGGGTGCTTGAGGCGTAACTTACTTTATTGACCAATTTGACCCAAACTGATACTGGAAGGCAGAATTTGTGGCAGAAGTTAGTAGGTACGTTACTTAAGTAGGTTTTGTAAGGCAAAAATCTCATGTTTTTCTCTGAGGTCACTTTATTGATCTTGTTTTTGGCAATAATAATAAAACCTACACATGAACTGCTAAAGTTCTCAGTTTTCATTCGAGAGTAACTAATTCTCTTGTACGATTAATGTACAAATAACAAAAAAGTATTTGGACCATACTATCACTTGTGCACTCTTTTTGAAATTTTCGGCAGCTTTCTTTAACTACCCTTAAGAAAATATGTTGTCATGCCTGTTTTCTCTAGGGGTAGACAGAGGTTAAGAATTTCTACTTGCTACGGACCTGGCAGAATTTTCTCGGCTCTTCAACGTTAATTAATTCGTCATATATAGGTAGGATAGGTACTTATCTGTGGAAAGAACTTTTGATCCAATCTCCTTTTAAGATGACGGTGCTCCGAATGTTACTCAACCCTTTTTTATTTTCTGTGTTTTTATATCCTCTTTAATAATTACTGAACAGAAGACAAATTAAAGATTTCCATAATCATCCATCTTTTATGTTATTCGTCCTTTCATACTTCCTCCTCCTTCCTTCCTCCTTTCATAATCTTTGATTGACCGAGCCTATTGTTGCCTACTCCAAAAGGGATTGCCTGATGCTTGCGTTATTATTGGCAAAGGACCCTTTTGCAGGATTCCACGAATCGTAATGATTCCGACTCATTGTCAGACCATCGGAACTGCTTTGTTCTGGCTGTCGTTTGCCAAGCACCCAATTTGGAACACAAAAAGTGGGGCTCGTCGTATTAATTCACTCGGATATACAAAACAAACATTTTATGCTTATGTACGAGAAACGCAATGTTCTTTCTTTATCCTTTTTTCTTTGTCCGTTATTCCTTTTATTTTGGTAAGTGGCATCAAGACTATATTTCATCGAAGCGTCTAGTCACTAACTAAGTATATGTTTCATCGAATATGACTGCCTGCATACACTGGGCAATATCCAGTCCGAGTTAGTGTAATTATAATGGACTTCATGTAAATAGTACACGAACATCGTATAACAGAGTAGGTGTATACGTTCAATCACAGTACAATTTGTTGAAAGGCTTTTAGGCAATATTCCGTAGGTACTGAATTTACGAGTTTCGGGCGCCATTGAACACCGGCACGTGAGCGAGTGTGCCGTTTAGCACAATAGGCTCAATAGTCCTCGAAAACTCCGCATTGCCATTTTGATTGGTTTGTCGAACGCACCTAGGGTTAACCTCCCTACGTGTTTATTTGAAGTGCTTTCGATTATTTATACTAATTTCTTTATGATTCTGTGCTCAATGCTTTGAATTTACTGCATTATTTTATTTTTCTGTAATATATGTAGCACACAAGTAAAATAGGTACCTACATTTAATTCTAAACGGTTACAGCACTAAGGAAAAAATAGTTGCTTTTTTCATGCTTTCATTTTGCTTAATAAAGAAATCAACAAGTTCCGTATATATCGCTAGATGGCGTTAAAATTTTTTCTAGTAAGCTTCCGCCATCTATCGTATTTTTGCTTAATTTGGAAAATGAACTATTTTAAAATGCGCCATCTATGAGCAAATAACGGAACTATATTCGAGGGAACATCCGTGTGTATAGCAATGATATAATGACACTGCTTTACTAAGCTGACGATAGATGGCAGGCATTGACTCGTTTGTTTTGATTTTTGTGTTCTTTATATATTTAAAAAAATATGTAAATGTAGTATTTAATATAATTATCAATTCTGTAGTAATATGGTAATAAATTGGACTGAATTGTCTACTGACATAGAAATTTTAACGAGGCTCAGTAATCAATTTTGCATGACTGACACATCATTTCCCAAAATATATACCCTCTAAAAAGCAAAATTAGATGATTACATTTATTTATTTTACTTAATTCACATAATAACAAGAACCTTACAATACAATAGGCTATATGGGTCTAACGGCTCTCTTATTCGGATTCGTGATGTTGTTGATAAAATTGGAAAGCATTGTAAAGTAGTCCTCGTTTCCACATTTTAAGTCCGGTTGTAAAAATATCTGTGCTCGCCACAGTTCCAACGGTATAAAAAGGCGCGGATCGTTAGCGAGCGAAATAAAGTCCTGTTGAAATACAGTGGGTTTTGGAATTTTTACGTTGTAAAAGGTTTTTCGGCTTGATATGTAATATATCCAGTTTGGTATAAAGTGTGTGCGGTAGAGAATCCGTGTTGAGTATTTCTCGACTAAATTGACTGGATAGATATTCTGCAATGATCATTTGTCATAAGGAACAAAGTCGGAATTGCCTTCAATAGGATTTATATATTAAATGTTGGTCTGTCATATTTGTCATATTATAGTTTTCAAATTTGTTAGTGATTTAAATTACAAGTTAAGATTTATAATAAGATTAGTAAACAAGCAATTAAAACCAATTATTATTCTTCCTTTCTCGTTCTCCGCTCATTTAGACACGTGTTCTTTAAATTCCATTTCTCCCTTTTACGTCGTGTTTTTGTATCATCCTGTACGCGTGACAGAAGAACCTAAGGGCTATTTTTATGGTGACCTTTCAACTTCTGTTCGACCTCGTTACGACGGCCCTCAGCGAAGTACAAATAAATAACGATTTATGTTTTGTTCTTCATTTTGTAAAGTAACAAAGATACTCGGCTATTAATACGAGTATATTACCGGTGAGTTCGAAGTTTGAATAGAGTGAGCTCGAAAATTTCTATATGTGAAGAGGAATCGGCGTAGTTTTAGTAAATAAACAATATATGCTACTATATTATCACCCATAAGGAGTTGGTGTCGTGACTTCAGAAAAATCTCAACCATTAGTAAAGGAAAAAAACTCTATTGCTGTACTAAGCGGTCATCGCTGCTTAATTGCTTCCATTCTCAAATATATTTTTTTTGCTATTTGAGATCAGTTGTAATTGAAGCCATAAGCATAGTACTAAAATGTGACGTGGAATTACAATGGAACGTACCTCTCAAACCAGAATATAAAGATATATGACGATATCACGACAAAGACACCTGAAATGAGACCGAAAAAGGCGTTTCTCGAGTAGCAAATAAAATCCAGAAACGGTAACAAAGAGCGGTGGACGTTGTTAAGGTGCGTAATAAATTTTCTTGTTCTAAATGTCACTTTCAGATGTTTTGCAGGTAGGACTAAAAAAATAGTTTATGTACGTCAGTTCAAGTCATAGAGATATTATATATAGAGTAGGAACGATGATGGTCAGATGATTAGAAAGAGAGAAACGGTCGCGATACCCTATCTCTATCTCACTACTGACGCCTAACTCACGCTGGCGCTATCTGTGCATGCGTGATTAGAAAGAGACAGAGAGATATGTACGTAGCCTCATTTGCTTTCTCTTTTTTTGCGATAGTCACGTTTTAGGCTTTCTAATCTACGTATAATATATCTATGGTTTAAGCAATAATAGTATTGCAGTTGCAGGATAAAAAAGATATAAGTATGTATTTTTTTAATATTACAATACCACACAAGCGTATAAAGGAACGAATGAGCGTCTAAAGAGCAAATATGCGCGTAAAAGTGTGGACGAGCTTATAATGACCGAGTGGGACCGAGCAAACAATAACAACGAAGAACGGAACAATTGAAGGACAGTGTTGAAATGTCAAATGTCACATGGAAATTTGTTCGGATACATAGACCGTATTATTTACATTGGATTGCACTGGACATAAAAATATGTTATCAACATCAGGCAAATAGGTTTGTAACTAGTCGTAGCATTTTAAACAAGACAAGTGTGTATAGGCACTATCTAGGCGAGCGTGCTACATACTAAGCTGTATCTCGTTTTCTGTCACCTGATATTGCAGTCAATCGCCAGCTTGTTGCTAAATGAAATATAATAAAAATTATGTTGAAAAAAACCTGTTTCATTATAACTTTACTTTTTGTTCATGAACATAATACTGTACCTTACAATTTAATTTCAACTATCTGACCGTGGCATGGCTTATAATGAAGTGAACATGAGTTCAAACACTTAAGCACTTCGCAGTATGACGTATGTATAATACATTTGGACTGAGATATGAATTTGTCTTAGTACAGTGGCCGTAAATTGGAATTTAATTAACTTTAGCAAGGTCAGAGCGGCGTCTCTTTACGACTATAGCTATCAATGGGCCGTTTTAGTGTTATACAGCGTGTAGCCGGAACAGATAGCGTCGTAGGTAATGGACAATTATCGGTAATGGCGAATGAATGGAGTTTAGTAGTGGAGTCACGTGTTTGTTGTGTACGAAGTTTTATTTTATTGCAGGTATCTAAGGGTTTGTGACTGTCAGCTAGAACTTTCTTTGTATTTTCCAAAGATGTAGGCAGAGGAGTGTATTATATTTGCACGTTTCAACGTTTATTTTATGGGTTCTCTTTGGAATAGGGGGCGAGACTCTACCTAATACTGGGAATAACAAGTTAAATAACCACCAATACTTTAATGGAATTGTATGTTAGTATGTATTCTATTAAAGATGTAACACAAGTTTTGAATTGAAGCAAAATGGTATATTGGACTGTAAAGATAATAAACGCAACGTGGTAATTAATAAACGTAACATCACGCCTGTAAATCCCGAAGGGGTAGGCAGAGGGGGAGAGTACACCCCCATGTTTCACCAGTTACGTTTAAGACCCATGGAATAGGTGGTGAGCCTATTGCCATACACCGGCTATGGATCCAGAGTCACTAATAGAAATTCTAAATTAGAATAATTCAATAGTACCCGACCCGGGATTTGAATCCAGGACTTCCCGAGCGCCAGTCGCGCTTGCAACCACTCGACCAACAAGCGGTTGCAAGCGTTTAATTAATATATATTTATTTATTAATATTAATACATATTATTTAAGCGTTTAATTTTTATGTATTAATTTATTAACATAATATATTAATTAATAATTGTTAATGTAACATTTCATCGTTCGTTTCCACTATTAACTATTGTATTTTTTTATATCCATTTATTACTGTGGGTCATCCACAGACCGATGATCTTAGAAGGCGGCTGGTAGTGGCTGGATGAGATCTGCGATGGATCGAGTGTTTTGGCACACCTTGCGAAAAGCCTATGTTCAGCAGTGGAACGGAAAAGGCTGACTTGATGATGATGTATTTAGACGTGTACTATTTTAAATAAAAAATGTATCTAAACACTGTTTAAAGTAAAATATTTTATATTTCGAACATTTCGTTTATTAAGTATGCTTCAAAATCTATTGATTGTCATGTCGATACTGTAAGTAGCAGTCGATTATAAGAACGGAATTTTTTCTCACCCCGTCCGATACCGTAACTTTGTATGAATAGATTATAGGTCTGTGCTAATTGGTTGCTTTTTAATAAAAAAAAATTGGTGCGTGTTTGTGTGTGTGATTAATTTACACTTGCTAAATACAAAAACTGGAACTTTTTGTATTCGTTGTCATAACAAAGTAATGTTGTGTTTTTCCTGATAAATTTTTAACATTTCTTGCTAGCTAAACAAAATAAAGAGCAAATGATAAACTTGCTTTTATTATTATTACATACTGTCACTTAGCAGTTCGACGGATAAATAGTTGTATTATTGATACAGTGCTTATTTCTATTCGACAATTTACGATTCAACAAAATCGTTATACCATGCTCGGGAGCTAGTCGACGTCATAAACCCCACCGCTGACCTTGGCGAGTACATTCGATCGACTGTTAGATAACTTGTCTATGGGCGGAACGTTTCATTGTTACGGACATCTTACGACGCTGGCATGAAATTGTTTGCTACAATAATGTGTGTTTGTCGTAATTCGATTTTGATTCGTTTGTTTACCGATTTGTTTGTTCTGTTGTATACGAGGTCTGAGACATTTTGTGGCGATTCTATTTTTTGTGCTATTTATCTCATACTATAAATTGTAAGTGCAAGCAGTGGTAGCCTAGTGGTTAAGAATTCAGCCTCTCATTCCGGAGGTCCTGGGTTTGAATCCATGGCGCGCACCTCTTTATAAAAGTGCGTTTTAAGTTTAAATATCACTTGCTAACGGTGAAGGAAAACAT
>DWME01010263.1:0-10340 GCA_018244795.1 Parelbella ahira ahira
AGACAGCGCACAGCGGCAGACGGATTGGTAGTGGTTGGGGTGGTTTTTGCCATTTGTGTTTAATATACGTAAATCTCGTACAGTTTTATTGCATATACGTACAAGTAACATAAAAAGAACATATTTTCTATTGAACGATAACGCTGTGAATTGAAAAAAATACGAATTTTGACGGATGCAAGCGCTGCGGAAAAACAATACGCTCATATCTTGACAAGTCAGATACTAGCAGATGAGAGTCTAAGTTTTCCAAAAGAAACGTGCGTGTATGAAGTGGGTAAAAAATGTAGGAGAATCGTGTCAGATCTGTATGTATAGATATTTGTCACTGGGTGCTTTCCATCCGTACCGTAAGACGGGTGTGGCGATAATATCAATAATAACGAAGACTATATTCAATCTACCGTTAATTAAACTTTACTATTTTTGGGCCCTGGCGTATTTCAATCTCACCACGGAGTCATAGACAAATATTGACAGTACTTCGTTCGTGCCGTTTTCTTTATTACATTACTTAAAAACTTATATTTTTCAATGGAATATGTAATATTTCCTGCAACACTTGTTTACCCGAAGCAGAAACTGATTATCTCCGATGCTGCCAATGTCGGTCAAGAACAAAACGATCGTCAACAGTTTCAGTTCAAAACGTTGGTTAACAGCGATCAAAATGCTAATACAATCCATAAGACATGTAATGCAGACAAAACATCAAAAGCTGGTTTGGAGTTCTTTCGCTAAAGGAATATTTAATGCCTTCTAAACAACCTTACTGCTAATTTAATGCGTTATGTAATTACCCAAAGTTAACAGTAAAATGGTATAACAGTTAAAATTGCATTACGAAATACAAATAAGACATAAAACTTGACCAAAAACTAACATGTTACGAGTATTTATGATATATATATACAGTTCTTTTCGCTTGTTGTATCGCTTCAATATTACACTCAAATAATACCATACACACTTTACTCAAGACATACATTGGATGCGATAGAAAATGAATAACAGTATAATATATTTTTCAAGTTAAACACTAAAATGCTTACTCGTGGTAAATAAGCTTTTGCTTCACCACAAGCGGTGAAAGATTTAATTAACGAGGATTGTTTAATGTATGTACATATATGCTACATTTATTAATAGCAGAACTGAACAGTTCATCGCTATCACCGTCCCTACATCAAGTGTTGCTGGCAAGCAGCATTTTTATAATTCTCACGTTTCGATTTAAAGTGTGCGCCAGACAGACACACTTTAACACGATACATTCAGCTCAGCCGTGGAGTGTAGTAAAATTGGTTATGACCTGCCTCAGAAAAGTGCTCAGATTTCTTTGTGATCAAAGACAGATGTGTACGGATGTTGGAGATCAAATAAAACGAGATGAAAGCACTCCCTCTACGCACGAACATATTAAATATATTATCAGTGCCATCAGTGGTGAGGGAGACGATTTTAGAGAATCTTATTTCAAGTTACGTGACTCTGTTTGCGTCGAAAAGTTTCCAACGACAAAGACTTCAGACTCGAAATAAGATATTAGTATGCATTATGAGAGGACTGGTGCATGACTACAGAATTTGTACCGAATAAAGGGGAGTGGAGATATTCCCCAGCGTGCAAAGTACGATTGACAAAACTTTATATATATGTATTTGGTTCTGTTAGAGCTATATCAACTAGGTTAAGGAGCCGCGACTGGCACTATATGTCGCATCTATTCCAATTGTGTACGAAATAATAGGAGAATAACCAAGGTTCAAGCAAGAAACTCGTTGCAAAACTGCATCCGGTACATTTCATCTTCTCCATCCTCCGTTTCTCCAAACTTCAGTAAATATTGAGAAATCATCCAAAATTGTATTAAAATATTACAAATTTGATTTTCCTTATAAGGCCAAGTGCAAAGTTTCTTAGGATTGGAAAATTACAATTCTTTTGGAACGGAAGTACTTACGAATATTTGAAATTACGATTTCTGTTTCTTTTAAATAATATGACTTTGTTTGTTGACGACATTTGCAAACTGTTCTGACAGTATATTATGCGGTCGTTAATTCACTTTTGAGGTACATACATATATAGAGCTTTCTTGGGAAACTCGACAATGTTAATTTTTTTATATAATTCGTATAAATTGTGTTGGGGAGAACTAGTGAACTTAACAGTATTTAACGTCATTGTATTGAGCTGTAGTCAAAAAAGAATGGTTTAAATTTATATGCAGGTTTTTATCTCGGTGTTCCGTCTTTGCTTCTCTTTTTATTATTATTATTACGTGCTGTTTAAGACTACCGCCTTGAAGACGATAAAATGAATATGAAATAAGTACCTACTGGTCAGTTTACCCAGTCTTTACATTTAGTTGCCATTATTTCGTTCCAATTAAAAAACGTAACCAGAAAGTAACGAAAGTAATAATAATGGTGTATTGCGGAAAGTAGGTTTAAGTAATAACATGAAAGCTACCCAAAGAAAAATATGCTTTTATTCTTTGTTCCCTCGAGATATCACATTGAAATATTCAGTCGGCGAAAAGCTGAATAGAATAAATGAATATTTGATAGAAGTAAAAAATAATAAAGTAATAAACGATCCATTTGTCATTCCACTGTTAGAATATGGGTCTCCTCTCATATTGATAGGGTTACGGTCATAGTCTGCCACGCTGGCCAAGTGCGGGTTGGCAGACTAATTGTAAAATACATATTTCTCGTTGGCACAGTAAGAGCACCATCATCATTATTATGGAAACTTGTATCGATTTCTGACAAAAAATACTATTAATTAATCTATAGACAAAATGAACAATACAACAAAATTTGCTAGCCAACATATAACAATACACAGATAAGACAACGGATATGCAGGTAAGCTTTTATTCAAACGACGAACTGTCAACTTAAATCAGAACCGTGTAGTGCCATTCTAATTGGGTTGTTACACGGCACAGTCGAGCAAGGGCCAATTTGTTGGGATTTGCACTGTTCTGCGGCACGTTTTACAATCCATCAGCGTAATTTAGTCTTATAGCCACTTACACGTTGTGTGAGGCTTTTGATAAGATGTCTGTCTTCCTTAAGATAGCAAAAGAAACCTCTAACGATTTTTTTTCCGTTGAGAAAACGCACGATAATCACTAAAAAACTGATCATTGAAATAATGGAATAATCGATATACATTTTTATCTATAAAAATGTAAAGCAAAGAATATTATATAGCGTATAAAATATCATAGAACTCTTTAAGGGAAAAATGAATAGGTTTTGTCTATTAACGGGGTGTCCATGACAGGAGACTTCTACCCTTTCCTAATAAGATCGCAATCAAACGCTGGCTTTTCACACTTAAGAAAAAAAAGTTAAGTACACCCAAAATGTAGATACTATCTAAGTATATGCAATTACCACCATAAATCCTTTACAGGCAAAATGCTTGACTTAATATTGCCGAGTGAGAGTATATTCCACAAGAAAACTAAATCCAGCAAATGTCAACACGCCAATGGATTTGCATGTAGCTCCTCAATAATTCCACGTAATTCCACATCCGAAGTAAATATTGCATAAATTGACTTACTGTTGACTTTCCAGTAAATTCTATATTGATGACACCACCACCGAGCTTACTTAGATGGAAGAAATATGTGATATTGTCGTACCTACTCGTAAACATACAAGTAATGAAACATAACACTTACTCAGATTTTAAACTATGACCTTAACCCTTCACAGAATTTAAACTATGACCTTAACCATGGTTGATGATGACGATCCAAAAAACACACGAATTTAGTGTTTAATAAGGTAATAAGTTGCACGCCACGAACTACGTGCAACACGGCTAAATACACGAAACTCCGTCAATTCCACGCTACGAATTCTACAGAATAAACGAGATACTTATAGCTTACTTTCAGAAATGAAATGAATGGAGTGCAATAAGCGTACCGCTTTTAATAGTCAGTTTTCTTCTAATGTCCAACATTTTAGATTGAAACTCGGATGCAAATAGTTTAATTTCAATTAAAATGTTAACTAAGACAAATTTAATCTAAGCCGAGCTCTAAATCTCAGTAGAGCGCCATGGAGAAAAACTTGAGAGTAATTTAAACTCAAATGTCTGAAAAGAGATAAATCTAGTTTTTAAAGCAATATAGAGTTAGTTTCCCACGAACATTTTATAAATTCAACAGTGGAACGGTAACTGTCTCATAATTAAGTGATATGTAATTTTCGTTATCACCTTTTTTATATCTTAAAATTGTTCACAGGCTAACCACACTCACGGGAGACAGGTCTACCCTCATCAAGTCCCACGCAGCAAAGTCCGCGGAGTGCAGTGGCCAGGGGTCGCCGAGAGCGAGACGGATACCCAGAGAGTCCCGCCGAATATCACTAGCACAAGCTGCCGGATACGTCCAGTTAAATCAGTATAGATTGCTGGAACCTATTGGCCAGGTGAGAATAGAAAATAAATGTAATGACACTATATAACCACAGCAATAAACATTCAACAGTTAGCGATGTTCCTCTGCGTTAATTCTAAACTCGTTAGGTGTCGTTGCGACGACGCAAGCACTTTATCTTCCCGTGGGAATTTATGACCCTACATAATATTAGAATCTTAAAAAAATTTTTTCGACAAATATTTCCTCGACAATAATGCTATGAAACTCTGGGCGGCCCTTTTTTAAATTTAGTTTTCATTTTAAAAAATGGCAGCGTAACACAACTATGACGTTTGAAATCTCTACTAAATATGATCTTTATTTGCCTTTCTTATTTATCTCTATGAATTAGCTAACAAACACAAACTGAGTACGAACTGTATATAAGACAAATTGGAAAAAACTCTCAAACGATCAGCTGCTCGCAAATTAGCAAGACCAGTAATGATAACCAGACTTTCATAATTACAACGTTGTAACAAACAAATGAACACACAGATAAGAATGTATGTATGTATATCAAAAAATAAAAAAAAACAGCTAATCGTTGTTTTTTTTCAGGGTTCATACGGTATCGTCAAATTGGCGTACAATGAAGAGGATGACACGCATTACGTAAGTTTAACCATTTTTAAAAATCATCATGTTTATAGGTATAGTTAAAAATCACTGCGCTACAACTACGCGACCCTAGTTTGAAAAATTTGTCGTTCGTTAATCTTATATCTTGATTACAAATCATATAAATAAAGAGAGGAAGTAAATAAAATTTAAATCACCCATATTCTTACAGGCCATGAAAATCTTGTCCAAACGGAAGCTGATGAGACGTGCAGGCCTCTTTGGGAGAACACCCCCAAGGAGACCTGGACCGGGACCACCGCCAGATCCCTTACAAAGAGTGTATAGAGAGATTGCTGTGCTCAAGAAGTTGGACCATCCTAACGTAGTTAAATTAGTTGAGGTTTGTCTCATAGACCAGATAGATTTATTAACCAATCCTAAGCAATAACAAAAACTATTAGAAAGAAAGAGAATATATGGAATATGAACTCCGTATGCTTTTAAAAAGATAAATAAAGACAAGAATGGGTTGCAGGGCCTAACTTAGATTAGTATAGATCTTTACTGAGGCCTCCAGATACAGCTACACTTAACCAATAATAATTGTATTTTTATTTCTTGATGAATTTTGGTCAGATATATTTTATGCTATGGAACGGTGGAATTTGCAGAATTATTATATTTCTTAACTTTTATACTCACAAAGAAAATGCTATGAGCTTTTAAAGTTCAAAGAATGGCGAGTACCTAAAAGCTTTTTTATTGTGACGTGTGTTCCCGGAGTGGTTATTCACATTTCTTTTTTGTAACTTTCTTCTTTAAGAGTTTGCTGTGCTAGCTCTCATGCATTACTGCTGCACCTGGGTTACATTGCATTAGGTGACGTTAACTATGGCACTGTGCAAAGGCATTCTCAATATTTACCACATGTTTAGTGATTTAGTGACTATCACTTACTCACTATCGTAACTGACACTTATCGACTGACACTTATTCACTATCGTAATAAAAATATCTAAGGATATATTTGGCAGGTGTTCTCTAAAGATGTTCTCTAAGGATATGTATGCTTTTCTTTTAACGTCATATTTAGTAAAAGTTAAACAATTTTAAAAATACATACATATAAGATCATAAATCGCATCTCTAAAATTCTACCTCAGAACCGCTCTACCTATAGAAGACTGAAATGTAACCTTAGAGATAACTTCTAATTATTTTTTTTATTATGTATTTAAACATTAACCCTTTTTCAGGTCTTAGACGACCCAGCAGAAGACCAATTGTATCTAGTTTTCCAGCTGCTGGAAGGCGGCCCTGTGATAGACATTCCGACTGAAAACCCCTTGACTGAAGAAGTGGCAAGAAAGTACTTCAGAGACACCGTCCTGGGCGTCGAATATTGTAAGGTTTTTTCTGTTAATGTATTACAAAATTAGCTTACAGACATATAGAACATCTAGTAATATATCCTGTAGCTTGTAGACGTCTGCTAATTACCTCAAACGTGTCCCAACAGCTATCGTGGGATCTGTTAAATTTGTGTCGCCATCTCAGTTAATTGAATCAGAACATCACGTGTCTAAGTATATCTTCCAGCCACACCCCTTGAAAAATTACATGATAATGCTAGTTTTGTTTGCACGCCCGCAGAAATACCTACTTTTAGCAGTGTCCCTCGTTCCAACAAACCCCCTAGTAAGCGTTTTGTTACCTCCTAAAAGGGCATTTGCTTTTGTTAAGCATGGAACCCAGTTTTTGCGAAGCCAAACCAGCCCTTGCCAATCAGCGAAATCTGTAAATTCAGTGTACTGACGCAGATTACATCGGTACACACATGTACCTTATTAATAGTATATCACCATGCCAAGTCATTTACAGAACAGGCAGAGAACATAAAACTTACAGACACATACAGACCTGATGTATCCCTCCTACAATCAACACACTCTTCAAACATGCGTGCCGGTTTCAAGGACCTCTGACACCTCCATCAATCATTATGCTTGTTAATATGGACTGCAATATAAAAAAGTATCCCTATTAAAATTCTACTCTACATAAAAATCCGTTTATAACTGGGAAGCAGAAATCCACGTGCACTCGATGATTACTTTTAACAATGTTTTATGACCGTGAGCACCGTACAGAATTTCTAAGTACGTAGTTACTTCAGTTTTGATGCACAACGAATGCTCGTAGCACAGTTTATGAACTAGTCTTGGTAGTTCATGCGAGAAACTAGGTACTAGGAAAGAAAAAGAACTGGAGAGCAAGAGAAAAGACTGTAGCTGTCGTCTTTTAAGAACTATTGCAGTTCTCCATAGGACACACAATACGGCTTAAGTCAGCGTACTGAAATGCGCAACACAATACTTTTTTTATTTATCTAGCTTGGCAAAGAGGCAGACGGACCACCTGACAGTGAATGCTCACCACCGCCTATGGACATTTGCAACACCCGACGAGTGGTTAATGTATAACCAGTTTTGAAGGACAGCTCTCTTTCATTTTTGGGGACCCTATGTCATAGGCGTCGGGGAAAATCACAGATAAAAACTTAATCCACATTGTGTACGTGTGCTATAAAACGAGCTTACAATCCGACATGGGACTAATTTTGTAATATCAAAAAAACATCGCTCATCGCACGCGATACAGCAAGTCCGTAAAACTGTAGCGAACTGTTGTAGCTTATTCTGTTTTGCATTTTCTTGGAGTAGTTACAAGTTTGCCTTGTTTCTATGTACGTGTACTGAATTGATGGAAGAGTTCAGCATAATATTTTTATGAAAATTATTTAAACAGTATTTAACTAAATAGCTTGCGATCGACTTACGTACAGTATGAGATCAGTTTTGGGTGTCATTCTTTGTTATAAAAAAAATCACAGAAGTGTGAAGTTTGAATTCGCTTGACGTTCTCTGCTCTGTGCCAGCAAATTTTCAAAGTACCCGCTAATAAATATTAAAGTGCATTATCATAATGTAACTTTTATTAGAAAGTCATAAATATAATAGAAAGAGGTCAGTTCTGTAAGGATTCAATTCCATTCCATGCTCCGTCCTTTCTGTAAGAACTAGCATAATAATAATAGTAATAATAATAATAATAATATCGTAACGGACTAGCATGAGTGGTCTTCATGCATAAAAATTAATGAAGTTATAGTTGACCCGTATCCAAATACATCAAATTAGTATGTAACTGTGTTTAAACAGACGGCTTTTCCCTTTTTAAATATGAAAGTACAAAAAGGGCGTATCAAACGCGACACTGATGCGGGTCGGGATGCCCAGCAAACACGAAATTAAGCGCGGGCTTTGAGGTGAGGAGAAAACTCGGAATTATATTTGGAGAGAGGGCAAAGCGGTCCCTCGACATGTTCCACCTCAGTCTAATGACGGCTGCTCGCGAGCCGCTAAAAAAATACGTTTGTGCACATATGTACATATGTACATGCATGTACATACATACATATATGAGCTATCCCTCCGCTCTCCTCATCCGTCCATTTTATTGCGAGTGGTAATTTGTTTAGTAGATTACCTCGTTGGCCGAGTGTTTGCAAGCATGACTGCCCATCGAGAAGTACTGGGTACAAATCCCGGGTCAGGTTCTATTAGATTTATCTAATTTTGAATTTCCAGTAGTGACTCGGAGTCTGGGATTGTGTCCGGTATATAGCTATAAGTTCACCAATTATTCCATGGGGCTTAAACGTAACGGGTGAAACGTGTGAGTGTACTACACTCCTCTTCCTACCCCTTTGGGGAGTACAGGCGCGATATTACGTTACGTACATAATTTGTTTAAAATAGGATGATAAATGTTTTCTTGGAATTCTGTAAATATGACTTATCAGTATTTTCACTCTAACACCCCAAAACAACGGTTTACTACATTTTGATTCTCACTAGCCGGACACCCGTCTGATTGATCTGACACCATCCGATTCACCTGACTCCAATCCCTCCCTGCTTTCTATTATTAAAACAACAGAAAAAGATTGTTATGTACTACCAGATTTTTTGCAATACTAGCAAATTTAGCAATCTACAAATTTTGCTCGGATTTCCTACATAATCACCACTTTTGTGAAAAAATTGTAAATGCACGTAAAACCATTAATAAAAGAAAGTTTTATTTCCCAGTGCATTACCAACGCATTGCTCATAGAGATATCAAGCCTGCGAACTTGCTGCTGGGGGAAGGGCGGGTCCAGCTGGCGGACTTGGGCGCGTGTGGCGAGCTGGCGGGTGCGGGCAGGCTGTCAGGAGCAGTAGGCACTCCAGCCTTTCGAGCCCCAGAGGCCGCCGCCCCTACTGAACGATATAGTGGAGAGGTAAGAACACGTACATGATCGATTATAGGTATTGTTTCATCACCACGCCAGATCCCTTACGGACTAGGCAGGGAGCACCGTATGCCAAATGTTTCTGTCCTTACAGACGGGCCGTGCTTGTTCCACATACATAACTCCTTTCATACAAACACGCCAATTCAAAAGTCCTCAAAAAATGTTTTCAGCAATCCGATTAATGAAGTTATATAACTTATAAGTTTAGTATTTAGATAAATAATAAAGTTCTAAGTTGTTATATTAAATAAAATTGAGAATGCGGTAAAAGTCGTAAAACAAGACCCTGGAAGTATTGATCAGGTCAGCGCCGGATCAGATATTGGGTTATTTTGAGATACCACGTTATCTGGTCCAGATTTATCGTGAAAGCCTAAAGCGCCCGGCACTTGAAGTTCATCAACTAATGCTCCATTATTGGAGGTTCCGAATTCCTGGAAACTTATACCATTTTCAACCTTTATGGAATAAAAGTGATTTCTCTACCAGTATAGAAATAAATGAGACAAATATAGTTTTGATAATATATCTAGATAATAGCGATAAGCCAAAAATAATTTACAAGATTTAATCAACTATCGTGCACAATGTTTCAAGATTAAAATTTTCTTACGTTTCATCATTATCATCGACAACCCTTTTATAAGAATCCAGTCTCGCAAGTTGAAAGACTCGGCACGTCATAGACTGTGGACGACTTCGTAGGGTGCAAAATTTTCTTAAATAATTTACATAATAATACACGATATATGTGTCGGTCTGTCCACAACAAACTACAAGGCAATAAACATTCAATTCCAGTTCTGAGATAGGGTCGGCTACTTAATTAAGACTAATTTATTTCTATTACTTAAGTTTAGCAACTATAACAGTTAAAACTTAAAGCTCATCGTGGTCTAGAACGGAGCAACCCAATTACACTTTAGGTCCATAAACATGAACAATACTTTCAGACGAACC
>DWME01010264.1:0-10339 GCA_018244795.1 Parelbella ahira ahira
ATTGCAGCCTCTTGGTATATGAGTTAAGGTTAAGACTCTGGTATTGTTTCCTGCTATATACAAGATTTACTAAAAAGGTAATAATTGTAGTAATACTCGTTGTAAATGGTAATAATTGTAGTAATACTCGTAATAGTAATAATAACGGTTCTAACAATGTGTGTTATATGTATTATACTTATTTTATAAAGGGTTGTAAATACAGAGTTATGAAAAATATCCAGACTTTTCTATTTTTCAAATAAAAAATCGATCTCGTAAACAAGTACCCTTCATACAGGATTTCGTGCGATCATATATAGGAAGAGTAATAAAGCAGGAAGCGGGAACGGAGCCAATAAACGTAGATTATCGGGAGTTATGATGCGATTCCCGTTAATGCGACACGACAATAGGCCGCGGGCGGGCGGTCCCGCTTGTGTGGAGACGGATCGTGTACAAATATTAACATTCTTATATTATCTAGCTAGGTCCCATTTGGGATAGGCAGAAAGCACAAAGTGCTAATTACCTCTATTCTTATACCTGTCATAATTTTCCTTAGGTCATGGACATATTTTATGTATTTATTGTACATGTTCTTTACCGCGGTTTAAGACAGCTAATCTGCATTGAGTCAGCGTGGTTAAGCCTATGGCCTTAACAATGATTCTGAGAGCAGATCTATGCTCAACAATGGACCGATAAAAGATTGAATGATTGTGAAACATTCTCTTTAGCCTTTGTAAAGTGATCACATACAATGATGTTCTGCTTACATACTTGAATCTTCATTGTACGTTCATAATTTCAAGTGTACGTCATAATTAACTCATTTAATTAATTTATTTATTCATCCGGTGTATATTGTAGAGACCTACGTTAGTTTCTATTTTGCTCCTGATGCTCAGTATTCATTGTCAGAACCAGTTATTTCGGTCCAGAAAATAGGATTAGAAATCAACGAATATAAAAAATAACATTGATTTGAAAATCGACTGAATTGAATTTTGTTGTTTCAAATATTTAAGTAATTGTTTGCAATTTATTGCTTTTTCATATTTTGTTTTGAACATAAAGCAATGAAAGTATTTAAGTAAATACACAGATAACAAGTCCTCTTCCATACGTGTGCACATAGCCCGGAGGGCGCATCACTCAAAGCGCATAGACAAAAAGAGCTCTGCTTCATGTTACGGAGTCAATATATCATCAGCAAACCGAATAATTGTTGGCTGGAATGCTTTGATCGCCCTTAATAAATCCTGCCTTGTATCCACATGACAGATTCGACAGCCGTCCGTGCAGCGGCTCTGTTTGCACTTGGAAAATATTTACATTTAAATTTTTCACTTATGAATGTGCAGTGCGACAAATTCTAATGTAACACTGCAACATTTTTATTAGATATTGCTCTACAAGTCTACAGATATACTATTTTTCTGTTCACATTTTGAAAATTATAAGACATTTTATTTCGGATTCTTTTATATCGAGTTAGCAAAATATACTGATATATTTCATTAATTAAACCAATGAAAAATCACCCGCTAACCCCAATTACAACCGCAAAAAAGACAGCAAAATGCCCTCATGCATGTTAATTGCTCAATCGCAGAAAGCTAAACACTTGACCCGTCTACGCGCGAGGAAAGAACATGCCAATACGGCCGATACTGTACAAACACTTCGACACGAGTCAATGTTGACACGGGCGCCCTCTGCGGCAATAAATACTACCTATCAATAAATTAGCTTTGTCAATCCAGCAGGACCTTCACTGTATGCCGGTATATTGTTGTGACTTAAAGAATATAATCAATAATAGTGGAAACAACGGGTATAAAGTATTTTGGGTGTTATTAAGTATGTAAGACACTACCTTTTATATATAAATTCTATATCAAAATTTGTTACATGTCTAGGGAGGCATCCATAAATGAAAAATATAGGTGATTCAATTCTTCTTTAAAATGGTTAAAAACATTGGAACGTTATCATTTACAACTAATCGTGATCGCGTGACAAACTACCCTTGAGCGGTAATCTCGAAATTAATTTTCAGTCCGAGCGAAACGGTAAATATTGATAGAAAAAGTTCAATAGGCGAAAATAAATTAATTCCAGTTGTGTGGGGTGAACCGGGGAATAAAGATATCGCCGGACGCAAACAAAACGATACGTTGCCGTGGCGTCGTAAAAAACGCTTTAACATCCATTCACATTTATGTCCCCTGTTTGCGCGCTCGCAGACCACTGGGCTCGGATACAAAGTAACTGATTGCTTGCAACGAGCTGGACTATTTGTTCTTTCTGCTGCTTTGTGCTTCGATTTTTATACTATCATACTTTTATTTATTCATTTACCATACTTTTTAAAATTCCTTTTATCAGTTCAGTTTTTTTAAAAAACAAGTTTAAAGTTAATTTATTTTTATCATTTGAAACGGTACTTAAATATTTCTGTCTACTTAATACTCATTACGTGCTGAAAATGAAAGAAATTATAGAGTAATTCGATGAATAATTCTATCCTAAAGCACAAATATTGTGGCGTGATGAACTGAAAGATAACACAATAAAAATCTGAACGTGCAAATTAATCTTCAATAACACGAGAAATGAGTAAATTTTCAGCGAAAATAATGGGTTCTATGTCGACGGTGCTTTTTGTTACGTTATACGCTGGCGAAGGTGCTCGAAACAAAAGTTTCCGTAGAAGTTTTATCAGGGCGTCCCCCAGATACAGGGGTCCTTTGACCTATTTTCGGGATGATCCACAGAGCGGAAGAACAGTAGCACTTTTCTGTTGATGACTTTAAGTTGTTTTAATACAACATTGTTGGCTTGGATGGATGCTCTTTAAAACTTTTGACCATTTTTCGGCATACCTTCAGGGAGATGGTCACATCTAGCTTTCTGTTATTGAAGATGCACAGATAACACTGGTATCGGCATTTCGATAGTTTTTGTTATTGTGAATTCTATTATTAATCTACCTAATGAAATTTGATCGAAATCGCTGTATCATATACCTACATACATAGACAATTGATTATCTTTAATCTACATCATATTAACACAGATCTTTTGTTTGACCTAAGAAAATGTCTCAAGTAAAACTAATTCATTAATCTGTCATATCAAAAATAAATGAGATGTCCTTTAAGACAAAAGGCTTCTAAGAAGGAATGGATCTGAAAGCTGCTAAAAGCGTGGAAATCTTATTGATTCGGCGCTTTCGATCCCAATATTTACTTTCTCATCTATAAATTCGTTTCCAGACCCCGTTTAATGTTGATTACATTCCTCTTCCAAGGTTCAACTTTGAGATGGAAATAACTTGTTACTTCTATTAAGTAATTAGTCAGTATAAAGCGATGCTTAAGTAATGAAGCGTAATTATAAGAGAGGACACGTCTTAGGAGTAGGATAATTAAATCAATCATCCTATCCCCGTGGTGTATAATCTTTTCACTGAAATTGAATTTAAATACGTAAAACGAATTGAGACGGCTCTTTGAAATTGTACGCTCAGATATTTTGTGTAAGATGAGAATTGGACGCAAATTAGTTGATCGAGTTAATTGAGTGATAATCGATTGTACGACGCAGATTACTAAATACATTCCTCACTAATTACATACTTTGAGGTGTGAATCGGTCAAAACACAATGGAATAAAATGTACCTAAAAGAGAGCATGTTTTCATATTTCGAAGCGTTAAGGCTTTTCCTGCATGTTTTTGTATATGTCGAATAACGTCGGATCGGCGCTGTTAGTTAATGTCGGAAACGTCGGATTGCCGGCGATATTTGCACTTTCGTAAATCAGTGAGGGCGAGTATGTGGGTAATCGAACAAAGAAAAACAGCGAGTTCACCATAATCACGTTATATTAACGTCTGACAGATTAGCCTGTCTGTAGAGAACACTAACACAGTGGGTAAATGAAACGAGTAAGGTTCCTAGTGTGGAGCACCCGCTCTCCACGACGGCAGGGTAGAAAGTTACTCTTCTTACAAAGTCTCCCCGTCACTGCTAGACTGTGTTGTAGTATAAAATTTGCCAAGTAATGACATTGCGATGTGCTGCCTCTTGTAGTGCTGCCATCTGTAGTCTTGAATCGTTTGACGTCCGTTCAAATGACTATTTTCGATACGTTCAATGTCCATACTCATGACCGTCCCCGACATATATAACGCATAAGATATTTCTTTTCCCTACAGCAGTCGGTTATTAAATTAAAATGTACGCAATGCGTATTAATATCTTAATATAGAAGATCTTGATCTCAATATCTCATATCAAACATTTATACTAATGGCGTTTGATTGGTAGCAAAATTTAAGATATCCCGCGTCCCCCAGGGAGGACGTGGGGGCTGAACTTTTAAAGATATTATCAGAAGGGTTGAAACGCGCCCATGCGTCCTACGTGATCGCGTCCGCCATCTGTCTTCGACAAACTGAATTTTGTTTATCTTTACTTTTCTCAGAAATGCCAAATATCTAGAAACGAACTTGTATCTCTTTGTTTCAATTGAATAGTCTCGTTCAATATTCGTCTTTGAATTAAGCTGTATCTGAAGTCTTCATTATTAACGTTTTGTTTGTAGTTTTAGCTAGTGAATTATTTTGATTATATGTACCATATTTTTTCATAACACTTTTTAAATAGTAGTAAGGCAGTAACAAATTTCAATACTCTATTGTGACTATTGACTTTAGATAATCATTAAGGTATATTGTTGTTCTTGACGTCCATTGAAAAATTTTCTACATGTGCATGAGTTTGGTTACCATCATGTGTCTGCGGAAAACTATTTCGCAGAAGCGCGGTGGGTTGAAGAAAATATGTGCAATTACCTAGTCTCTCTGATTTACAGAGCGATTTTTAACCAGTACTCACATACATTTATAATAACCTTTAGGGCCAATCGAAACTTTTTACTACTACGCAGAACTGATTAGTAAGAAATGTCAATAAACATTAGCCTTATTCACAATAGGCTTTAAGAAGTTGAACTGTTGTATTAAATGAGAATCGTCTCTGCGTTTGTGTCATTGAAATCGTAAAAAAACAAAGTACTCAAAAGGAAAATAAAACCTGAAGACTCCAGCTTTTATAAGACCAAAAGGTGATATTGCTGAGTATTATAACCAAACGATGTCCTTGTACCGAAATGAGAAATTCAGATGGCAAAATAAATTATGCAAACGTGCCGCAGTAACCATAAAAAATCAAGACTTTTCCTCCCGAGACGTAGAAATGTATTGAGACAGGAACTGGACGCACATAAATTTATCATTTTCCACTGCATAAAGCATAAATTCGAATCATTGGTCCTTCCTAGAGGGCGCGGAAACACAAAAAGTTTTGTTGTTGTTCCCGAGTAACAAACTTCCAATATTATTATGCTAAGATAAAACAAACGAATGTTATTGTTTATTTGTAATACCCGTTAGGTTGCCGCCTTTACAAATATTTATTGATCGTAAGTTTTTTACTTATTAATTTTAATTGAAAAGTTTAATTGTGAAGTTTTTATATGGTGTCGTTTCATCTGAAATATTTTAGAAAGGATAATTGTAAATATCTACCTCGTCAAACGCAATCACTCAAAGACGTGTTAAATGTAGTATTTTAAGTGTCGTTCTATAACGTTGTGATCCAATAGCTTAATCGATATTTTTTATATTGAACTTTGATTGAAT
This sequence comes from Parelbella ahira ahira, assembly GCA_018244795.1. Lineage (NCBI taxonomy): Eukaryota > Metazoa > Arthropoda > Insecta > Lepidoptera > Hesperiidae > Parelbella > Parelbella ahira. The sequence goes on from DWME01010264.1 coordinate 5,696, forward strand.
ATGCAATTCAAACCCCTTAATTGAATCCCTTGAATTTAAACCCCCATAAATATATGCAATATTTATTTCTAATGCAGTTATAACTACAAGGTACATTCGGTCAACGACAAATGAGGGTTGCTACTTAAAAATACTTACAAAATATATTATGTCCTTCATTCAATCATTTCTCTCAGAGATATATTATGAAGGCGGTGTTTTCCATTTCCAAGGCGTCTCAGTTTATTGAAAGGCGAAAGAGTGATTCAATAGGTCCACCATCTCGACACAATGCGAAATGCCTCAAGCAATACACTTCGCCGCACTTGTCACCCACATGGGTCCGAGGGTTGAATCTACATAAAAATATCCATATTTTAAATTTGATTTGAGAGGCGAACTTGGCGGACAAATGTTTGCTATTGAAAATTGAACGGGTCTCTGACGTGACAGAAATGCAATGCGTCATATTTGAAAGTGGAACCTTTTGTGGATAAGAAAATATAGAGTTTCAAATTTTGTTTGTAGTGTAGAGCTGTATTTGATGAATAAATCATTTATTTATCATACCAAAATAATATTAATATTTATATTAATATATAGTAATATTAATATTTTTTTATGTTAATTTGAACTATTAAATTATAATTTTGATATGTACTTTAACATTGTACTAAACATGGTAAATAAGAAAAGTGAGAAGTGAGAAGTATGTAGTAAGTAGTGAAAAATATTGTATAGTATGAAAGATACGAAAGTTATAGTTAAATTTACAAACGAACTAGTAATAAAACTATTGGAAATCGATTATATTGATAAAATATCGTTACAAATGTACGCACGTTACTTGAAACCTTTGATTTTAGGTGTGTCAATGTGAAATCTTTAAAAGGTCGCAAAGCGCCGGAAGCTCAAACACCTCAACAAGACATACCTTTCGTAAGTAAATTGTCATGTCTCGAATCGCCACTTATAATTTAGTAAAGCCATAGAATATACATAAAATAGATAATACATAAAACGACTCCTGTGATTTGTGTACAAACACGTAATAATATATTATACGTTTTAGCACAAATCGCTATGCACTTTGTGGAGCGAGCGTTGTATATTATAAACCGACTTTTAACGTGAGCTATCAGCATCAATTTTCATTTGTATGTAGGTTGATCATTAAAACTTTAGTAATTTGTGAACGTAGGTAGATAGGAAGTCGTTGTGTTTGGTGGAGCGGCTCTGTTACATATGTGCTCTGTGGATAGGCCCGAGGCGGTTCCCTGCAGATAAGTTTGTGTACAGCACTACATGTGCGCCGGCCGCAGCCCAAGTTCGGGCACACTTGCGGCGGCCCCAGATATGTCATATTCGAGGGCCGCCGCGGACATCTTGCGCTGTAATATGCCGACTGATTGTAACTGTAGCGGGATCTAGCAGTTTGCGGCCATTTGACTACTTCGAAATCTGCAGGTATTTGTTATTAATGCAAAGAAGGATGACGAGATAATAAAAGAAAAAGACATCTGTGACTATTTACAATCGTTTTACAAAAATATGCTGAGATGTAAGTAAACATGTATGTACTTACACATTTGTATGTAATGTGGAGACACTTAATTTATGACACAGACACGTAAAATGTGTCTGCGTACTTTGGTCAAATGGTTACAAATTGATCGCGAGTGGGTTCGAATCCCGGTTCGGCTACTACCGGTTTTTTTATATTACTCACTTAATTTCTAGTAGTAGCTCGGGGTCTGGAGTTGTACCCAGTACGTATATCGTAAAAGGCTCACTCCGTATTCCTTGACGGGATGGAGAATTTAACAGGCAGATTGCGAGAGTGTATTGCACCTTTCTGCCTACCTCTTCGGGGAATACAGAATAAATAAATAAAAAAAATAATAATCCTGAAAAGACAAGCAACCCTTTGTGTAAAGAAAGAACTTTTATAAAAATTTTATATTTATCGGGCAAATATGGTACATTGTGTTACTCTGCATTAGCGCTGATCATAAAACAAATTTATATTAAGTAATAACAATACAATAGAATACAGAAATCGAGCAGGTGCTTAATAACACAAAGTGTCAAAACATCTGGGCCGCAGTACAACATGAAGAATGGAATGAGTTAGTCCGCACGCTCTTGCCAAAGCAAGTTTTCTAACGAACATGTCACACACTAACCGCAGTTTTCATACGAATGTCAGATATGGAATATAATAGTTCTATGAATACCTTCTTGTCGCCATACAATATTAGTTTAGAACAAAAATTCTATGTCGTTGCCTTGAAACTCAATATAATTCTATTTTAAATTTCTAGTGAGTACATTTAATTTTATCTTCAAATTTTTATGTAGGTATATTATAAGTCACATAAGAATTTCATTATTATATTGAGAGAGGTTTATTGCTCTATAGCATATTAGCGATATCTGAATAGATAGAAAAAGTATTATGTAACATGAAATGACAACATATCGGACCTGTATAGTTTTACATTGACAGCATTCACTTTGTTTTGCGCAGTCATTTGATATTACCGTGACGTACAAATTATGTCTAAGTTAAATGAACACAAGAAATCCGAACTCAGTGCTAAGAAATAAGAATGTCTTTATGTCATGTTAATAGGGTACCAGTAATATCTTGTAAAACGTTTGTGGAGTAGGCTCAATTTACGAGTACTTATTCTTACCGATAATTATCCTTTGTAACCGGGGCGGGGTAGAATTTATTTCCGATGTATGCAAGTACAATATATGGAGCCGAAGTTCGGGCATACATTGATACGCTCTCAAAGGAGTCGTGTGTTTGATTTGCACTGGCTCGCCGGCCAATTGCAAACTTTGCCCTCTATGATCCTTTCTTTCTCTTTTTTACTTCTACTGTATTTCAATCTAGAGTTTAATCAAATTCGGTAATATAATCTATAACTCACTATCTACCTCGTAAGATATCTGTGTCAATAAATAATACTGGTGAAACTAAGAAACTTTATTAAAATAAAATTAGTATAGCAATGTAATTTTGTTACTGGTTAAAATTAAAAATGACTAGGTTAGGCGTTCGTATATGTTATATTTCAAAGTTGTTGATTACTTTTCAAAATATTATTTGTCAATAAAAATATATCTCGTAGTAGTGTATGTACTAAAAACGTTTTATATTAGAGCAGAGTAAATTGATATAAACATTTTTAAATAAAAGAACCTGTCTCAAAAACTTGCTTTTTACTAGTAAATATTTTGGTTCCAATGCACGTCGCAGACAGAACAGCGAGCACGAAATTAAGTTTTGCTACATCGTAAAAGCGTTTTAAAGTTCCACCACGCCACATATATACTTTAGCTGTACAAATTCCCGGCGATCCTTTAAAATCAGCTGCGATCCAGCCGCCACTCGAAGTGACCGCGGCCTGATTCCATTAATGCTCCCCCTTCGTCTCCCTGCAATGCAGTTCGCCGTTCCGAGCAAGAGTGACACAAATTTAAGCACGTTTTAATCTAGCTTGAACTGCAAACTTCTAGCATGTCTAAGATCTCTGTACTAGTACAAATACTTAGGTTAAATTTCCACAAATAAATTTGTGTTAGCTTGATGTTTCCAATGACGGCCTTACGACAATGTTCTCAGATTCAAAGAGTGTCTTTTTATGGAACATTGTAATATTTTTAACGAAATAAATTTATAGTAACTTAGACTTCAATTTATATTATTATAAGATTACCTATATTAATTCGTGCCATATTAGAGAAACAAATATCAAGTGTAATGTGTGTGTGTGTACATATTCTACAATTTCGGTATACGGACATTTACATATACATGTGCGTACGTTAACACGTTCAGGGTTAGATATATAATATATTATATCTATATTTAGCTGAGGATTAGAGAACCGCCAATCCGAATAACGATGACAGAAACACTAATGTTTTGGTCACGATAGATGAAGTAGTTCAAGTTCTATATGCCAGTACGAAGTTAAATTCTAAGTACAAAATTAAGTTTAGGCACGACCACTCCCCCGTCCTCTTGGCGTGCGCAAAAGTGACCCAAATGAAAGCATCTCTTAATCTAAGCTGGACATCGAGATAACAGTATTATAAACCGTTGCCGCCAACTGCAATTCGCTTTTAGAGCATTAGAAACTTCGACGTATTTAATCTGAACCCTATTACATTGAGTTCCAGGAATAGGGCTGTTATGCCCTTATCTTATTGCAAACGGTTACAGATAAGATATTCATTTCGATAAAAGTAATATGGTCCGGTTGGAGCTTACGATTATGCTTGACCTTAGGTTTTTTTAACTTGTCTGTTTTGCATTTTTATACACACACATAGTTACATATTGTCACGCCTATTTCGCATAGGCGTAGACAGAGATTAAAGATTTCTACCTGCTACCGTCTTGGCAGACTTATTTCACCTCCTGTCTCTTTAAGGTCGTATATTAATTTATGCTTGATCATTGAACAAACATTTGACCCGGCCTTCTGTTAATTGTAAGATGTCTTTGATTTGACCTAAGTGTGTGTGTGATTTTGCCATTTACTCTCTTCTAGTAGTAGGTAGGTTCTTCTGGTAGTTTCATTTTGACGTGCAAAAAGTGTTCTATTGAACCAATTTTGAATAAATGACATTTGAATTTGAATTTGA
>DWME01010265.1:0-10337 GCA_018244795.1 Parelbella ahira ahira
GTTAGAGCTGTCGCCGAGTCAACTGATCATCACGAAACTATCCCCTCGTTTCGTTGTACTGTGTAAATGCTTTGTCATAAAATGATAGAAGAGAAGAACTACCCTCTTTTATTGCACGATTTCCCTCGTCCGCCCACAAGATGATGATTAACTCTCAAGACAATCCGGATCGGCCTCCGAAATATATATATGTCGGAAACGGTCATTAGTACGGATGTTGTGTTGATACGCAAGATACTAGAAATGGCAGCACCATCGCGGTGACGTCACAACAAGTCATGAGTATGGACACAAAACGAAACGAAAGCCCGGGCGCCACCTAGCGGCGGAATAGTCCCATGGTGTTTTCCCGCGCTACGACAAAGTCGTGATGCTGCCGACGGAAAAACCCTTGGCAACTTGGGTTCGAGCCGTCGCCGAGTGCTGATCATCACGAAACTGTCCCCTCGTTTCGTTGCACTGTGTAATTGCTGTGTCATGAAATAATAGAAGAAAAGAACTACCCTCTTTTATTACACGATTTCCCTTGTCCTCCCGCAAGATGATGAATAACTCTCAAGACAATCCGGATTGGCCTCCGTAAAGCTTAATTCATATTTCTCACCACATATAATGAGAATACAATATAAAGGAATGCTTAATTGCACCATGTATCTTTATATATGAAGACAAAGTAAAGGATCAATCTAATAAAATAAAAATTCCCTAAGATGTTTTTTTTTATTAGAAATAGATTTTACACTTGTAAAGAGGTGCATGCCAGAATTTGTGCGCAGAATTTTGTTGAAACTTTCTGACAGAGTATAAAACTGCTACCATTAATACCTACGCTTAATCTACCATTTTGTATAGGACTGCTTTTATGGAATCGAAGTTGAAATGGTCAATAACTGTAGAGGGACCTATAACTATATCGTTTCCCGTTCGTGTAGTTTAAAATCACTAAATAATATTAGGTATAATTATTTGTCACAAATGTAATATCAATGCAACAACACCAGTCAACATCAAGTAAGACAAGACAACAATCTAACTGACGTATGACACTGATAAAGTCACCGAGTTATCGGGCGTAGTAAACTTGCTTTAGATTGGGTTATTTTTATTGTTTTTCGTATCTAGAGTTTATAAACATGAACGAACGTGTATTAAATGATAGAAATAGACTGAACGAGTTGATCTATGAAACAAAAGACATAAAAGAGTTCTTAGATTATTTCGATGTTCTTACTTCTGATTGTATAAAAGTAGTAACTACAGATGCCGCAATCGCTGATATTATTGATAAAAAAATGATGCACGAAATAACAACCTTAAGAGATTCCAACGTCTCTCTATATTTCGGTAAAACTATGAGAGATCTGAAGTGCGTGATTTTGGATAAAAAATGTAGAGCACACGACATGTGGATACGGTATGTTGGACCTAAAATGATACGTATTTCAAATGTAAATCTACCACATTCACCCATCCAAGGCTGCACTTACAAATCTTTAGAAGAAGTAATAAAGGCTTTTATGAAACAAGTGGATGAATTGTCAAATTACTTTAACCAAATGGACTTAATAAGCACACATTGTATTGTAATGGAACCCTTGAAACCGACTTATAAAGAAGATTACAGAAAAATTTACATAGGTTAGCCATTCATACTATAATAGTTACAGTTACATGTTAGGTCTCATGTAGACAAATTATTATGAGCTAACTTATAAATTATTGAACTGAAATATTTCTGAATTTCACCTATTGTCGATTGTTCATTTAAAGTCAATATTATATTATTGTGCTTCAATTGATTATAATACTAAAGGCAGAGCACTATTTTGAAATCATCATGTGCGCTTATACATATAACAGCAAGTGATATTTGAAAAATATTTGATATTACATTACACCTGTTTTTCTCCCCAGGTTTAGGCAAGAGAGTGTAGTACTTCCACTTTCACTGATTGCGCTATACATCTTATTCTACTGGGAATTTCAAGTTACTAAACCTTATAAATATATTGCCCAGTCTGGGGATTGAACATAGGACGCGTAGCTCTGCAGTCACATAACCACAAAACTAACTGAACAGTCCAAAATGCACATAATATAGTATATTCAGAGTTTGCATTCTTAAATTTTAATGCCAGCCATTTAGAACGGAAGGCTCAAATCTAAATCACTAAGCTACATTTGTCGTCATTTAATTGGTAACTTCTCATAATTTTATGTTCACTAGATGATTTTAAAAGGAAATTTATTTGTAGCTGATAGAATATGGCTGCATGTAGAGGTGTCTCCAAATGGTTCTGTGAAAAACGTGAATCTTATTAATCCATTTCAACAATACAATGAAACACTACAAAAATTGCTTTTAATTTGTGGCTCTAATATGGATATAGCAACAACTGTTAAGATGGTAATAGGTAAGTAATTTTGTTTAATGTGTACCTTATGTATCTTCACACCACTGTAGGCTCACCACCTATCCAAGGGATAAACATAACTGGTGAAACATGAGGGTATACTTCACTCCTCTGCCTACCCCATTGGGGATTACAAGCATGATGTTATGTTTTTATATCATTTAAAATTGTGTGATTATGACTGGCTTAGAACAAGCATTTTTATGTTCCATTTTCGAATAGAGGCCTTCTGAACTTGGAGCAGATTGAATGTGTTAATTCTTAATCTGGAGATCTCAAACCCTGAGGGGCGTCAGGTTCATTAATAGTAATAAACAGTAAGAAAAAAATCTGAAATACGGCCGATCATGCAAACTGTTTCTAAAACTTCCAGCTATTTTCATACTTGCAGCACACACATAAGTCTGATTGTAGTTAGAGTCATTTGACGCAGTTTTTTAACAAAAAAAAAACTAGTTTTTTAAAAAGAAATCAGTCTGAACATAATATAAAAGAGGTAGGTATCTTGAAAAAGTATTTTTTCCGAAATTTTTGACTTATAGTATTTTTAATCAGATATAATCAGAATAAGGTTCCTAGGACCTGAAAACGTGAAGATTTGATTTAAACTCGATTTTGGAAATCAAGATGAAAATAATGATTTCCTTTATTTTTAAAATTCATCATTTTTCAGTGTAAAGTTGTAAAAAGAATAATCAATCTTAAAATGTTTAATTCTTGTTTAATGCTTATGGTTGTTGGTATGCCACTAATTGCGTAATTATGTAATCAGATTGATTAAATGCTCACTTTTTTGACAGATTCACTCACTAAAGAAATGCCTACAACGGGACCTAAAGTAACAGGGCAAGCAGTTAAAGTGCCACATTGTTTAATATGTCATTCTGTAGAATTATCTGGTGATAACAGGGTACCACTGCCTCTGTGCACATGTGAGGCTTATTATCATAGGAGCTGCTTATTTGAGGTAAAGTTGAATTTAAATATCTATTTCTACTGTTACTGCTGCCACTACTACTTATACTTTCTGTTTACCCATTAAAGAACCTGGCATGATGATATAGTAATAATTTATTTTTCCTTGTCCCTAGAAATACATATATGTATGTCTAGATTTGCATCTGTGACATATTTTGTAGTATAAGTATTAAGTAGTAACTTTCGTGTAGTGTTTAGACCCCAACTTGTAGTGTATCACAATGTAATAATAAGTATAAATCTGATGTTTTGTTATCATAGACTTAGTTCCTAGCATGTTGACAAGTCAGTAAATGAGTAAGTCATTAAATAACTTGAGCTGTTTTCACTGCAAATATATTAGTAACGTAGCAATATGACGTATTTAAATCCGAAATAATGAGTTCCGCTATTTTTGGCATGCTCACACTTATGACGAAATAACTAAATCGTGATCAGTTGTATTATATTATTAATGTTTATTTTTAGTTAGTTTAGTTGACTGCCTCGTTGATCGAGCGGTTGTAAGCGCGACTGCCGATTGAGAGGTCCCGGGTTCAAATCCCGGATCGGATACTGTTTAATTTTTTTAATTTAGAATTTCTTGTAGTGAATCAGAGTCTGGAATTGTGCCTGGTGTATGGCACTAGGCTCACCACCTATTCCATGGGACTTAAACGTAACTGGTGAAACGTGGGGGTGTACTACACCGCTCTTCCGGCCCCTTCGGGGATTACAGGCGTGATGTTACGTTTATTTTTTTTAGTTTGCCGACTGCCTTTGACGAATAACATTTTATCTTGCAACATGTACAGGCCAGAACCAAAACGAAAATGTATAAAGCACTAGTTGTACAATAATATAAATGGCATTATATATGAAACTGATATTACATAATATATTTATGATTTTGCTCAGTGATGTCCTGATTTTGCATTGAGTACATCAGTACATCATTAATACTGATTTGTAAAGTAAGTTATTTTTGTTTTCAGTGGTTTGTTACCTGTAGGGGAGTTGGTGCACCATCATTTGGAGTTGCCATGGGCTCTTGTCCATTGTGTAGTAAAGCAATACGATGCAATGAAAAAGATAGTTGAGTTTTAATTATGGAGATAACGATTATAAAGGTAAAGAAATTAAGTTTAAACATGTTTGATTCATGTTATGGAGGAATTTTTAACGGTCACTGTAGCAACAGGCTGGTGCGTTTTATAATGGTTTTGATACAAAGATGCTTTAATTATAGTTAGATTTCCAAATAAAAAAGAATATTCGAAAACTAGAAAAGAATTTTGTTATTTTAAACGATAATAGTGTGGAAGTGGTATTAGAAACTACAAAGTTTTATATTCCATTGAAATTCAACTCAATCATTACTCACAATTGTAAAGCAATTGACATATGACCGTTTCTACAACTAATGGATTCATATTTTCATACCTCCATCTCCATGGATCACTTTTAGTGACGCTCCAATTTAAATTAAATGTCGATATCGATTTTTTTATACAACATAATATACAGTTAGTTATTAAGTCATTAAAAAAGAAGAATCAAAATCTCGATAAACTGAAAAATGTAGGCCGAATGTTGAGCTCAGAAATCCATGATTTGCAAATTTTATAACGGGATCTTTATTTACAGGTTGTTAATAATGTTTTATACAGCTGAGCTGCTACTATCGCGCTAACGATATTTTATGTTAAAATCATAAATAATCAGGTGATGAAAGGTGGCAGTTATACAAACATAAAAAATAAAAGAACATATATAAGTCAGTTTTGTTCCATTTTTGTAATTAATTGTTATTTAATGAATAAATAAAAACAATATTTTCTTACGCTTCCAATTTTCTTCATAATTCCCATCCAATTTTCCTCTCCATATTCCATTCTGGCAAGTAGCATATTAATTTTGGTTGATATTAATTTAACGAAGAACCTATTGAATTTGTATACATTTACCAGTAATTTTTATGGCTTCTGAATTCGAAACAAAGTATCTTCGCAAAGACATGCTAAATCATTACAAAATTAGCAGTATACCTTATAATAACTAAAAGTCTATATAATGCACATAGTATATACATGCAAAGAATTAAAAAGTGCTCAAGGAACTTTCTAAACATACTGATTTTGGTATATCTGTTGTGATTATATGAATCATAAAATATACTCCATATTTTAAACATGACAACTATTCTACAAGTTGTTTGTTTATATGTAATTGAATGAACAAGACATTTACATGCAAATAAAACAATGCAGTCCATTTACTTTTTAATATTATTAAAAATTACGTAGACATATTTTGTGGTTACATAGAATTATTCTTTATAAACAATGTCGCGATTAATGCTTGTATCAGCTTTCAATGTGAGACACTGACGAAAGATTCTCCTTATAAACAACATCAGCAGATTGCAACAGCAACATTACTGAATCCACACAGACCTACTTCTGTATTCCAAGTACACAAATAATGAAAGCGAATATTGTTCATTACACATAAAAGTTTTATTCCAATTAAGCTTATTCTTCACATGACAAAGTAAATGCATGAAATTTTTGTATAAAGAAATTAATACATTAAGTGCTATAGCAACATTTAATTGCTGTCATTTAGGTTGTCATGTAAAAGCAAGGTGACTGACTTATAGGTAATTTAATCACAAGGGCACAGTGAGGCTGGTGCTTGAGCCAGGAGCTTCTCCGCTTTGTGGGCCGGCTTCACGGCCAACATTCTGTAAAAAAAATAGGAAAGTCTTGGTCCAATAGAAAAACCATGGAATAGATTAGTTTATAGTAATACTTACAAGTTTTATTAAAACAGGTTTCAATATAGTTTAATAATGCTTTTATATATACAAGAGAATCCAAAACAATATATTTTCATTTTGTCTGTTGTTTGTCTATTTGAATGCAGTTTTCAGGATTATATTATGATGGCTTTCCCTTAACATTTAGTGTTTTTTTCATTTAAATTGGTTAACAAATAAAGAAGTTATGTCATTTTATTTATTAAAAACTTAAAAAATCTATGCACAGGATGTTGCAGACACAGCTAGTTTTACATATGTTTTTAAAATAGTAATTAATGTGCTTTTGTTGAATTGAGCGTGGATGAAGACCAAATGATACATCAATCACAACACAACAAACTTGAGATTCGATTAGCATAAGACACAGTTACTGCAAAATACTTAAAAGACTATGTCATATCACATAGATTCTAATCAGTGTTGCAGTTTGCAATCAGCCTCTTTGAAGTAATTATTAACACCACATATTCATGTTTTCATAATTGAAGCTACTAACAGGAAATACAGATATCAGTTGAAATTTATTTATAGACATAAATTGAAGATAGCGCTTTTGGCAGTGTTACATTCCATCACATAAATTATTTTGCCTGTTTTTATAGTACAATAGGTACCATTTAAAACAGATTGCTACAAGTTTTTCTATTTCAACATTATTACTAGAAACTTTGAGGCTTTTACCTGTTGTCTTGTTTTTGTAAACATAACTGAATAATTCAGTGCTCAAGTTGTTAAAGACTAAAAAGAAGAATTATCATAGATTAACCTGCGTGAAATGTATTAATACCTAATGTCCCACATGTACATGTGTAAATGTATTTATTAAGGTCTATTTTACCACAAAATAAAACTGAAGGAAATATGGGAAATTCATACCTTAACATGTATTTGATTCTTAAGCATAGCTGCACGCAAAATTAACATTGATGTCCGTCGTTGATATTCTTTTCCCATAGCAAGACTCCTCTCAAATGTGGTGCTCCGTTGGTCTACATCTTTAGCATACAGAATTTTATTGTGTGAATCAATACGAGCTTGAATTTGACCATCAAGTATTAATTGCATGAGCTCATCTTCCAAAGCGTTAACTGTACAATTAAATGCAGCAGCCATCAGTCTCATATCAGCAGAGAGGTATGGGCTGAAGTACTGAATCAGAGCTCTGTTTCGAATCTGCATGTACAGTGAGTTTAAATGGGGTGCTAAATACATATCTAAAAGGAGATTGTCCTGAATCTCGTCCAATAGCCTTAGGCAGGAAGCATACTTTGATTCGTAAAATTTAAAGATAATGTCTCGTAATTGTGGCTCTAGTTCTAGGAATAATTTAAAAGAACTGCTAACTATAACCTGTTTCTGTAATTCAGAGCGATCAAAGGTGGCAAGGGCGCACAGGCCTCCGTACACAGCCACATTGTTGCTGCTTAACAGCTCCGGGTAGTCACAATGATCAATGCTAGCTGCTAGGAAATGTTTTGCAGCAGATTTGTATTTTTTCGTTGCAAGCTCTGCTAAGCCCGCAGCACACTTTAAACGTGTCAGAATAGACTGATTTGAGTCCTTCCCGGGGACCTCATTAAAATCTGGTGTGCTCTCAGCTTTAGAGACATAATTAAGGACATGAGCCCAGTTTTGCAGGTAAACTGACACCTTTACCACATTGAGACACATCATTATTATGTGTTTGCCACTGGTGCAATAATCTCTAGCTCTTGAATAGCATTTCAAAGCACTGGTTAGATCACCACAGTCAAGGTAATGATCACCAAGATCATCATGTCCTCTCCGAATGCTCTCTTTAATGGAATTGGTTTTATAATTTTTCAAGTCTGTATCTAATTTTTCTAATTTGATTGCGGCTTTTTTGGTCTTTGATTCTATCCAAATGCTATCCAGCACAGGAATGTCTTGGGAACCCATCTGTAATGCAACATCTGGCAGGCCAGCAGATGCTATGGCTTCAGCAAGCTTCTTGTGTAAAGTTTGGTATAGACTTACATTATAGGTAGTCATAACATAAGTGATAGCCATTTTTAGAGCTTCTAACCTAAGTGATGGGCAATGGTCTGATACAAACATTAATCTGTACAGCTTAGCGAATCCTGTATAGGAGGCAGCATATGTTTCCAAATCCAAGGTGGGATTTTCGACCACATAACATTCTGTTTCATTATTTTCATTGTCTTCAAGTGGGACGTCCACTTGCATAGGTTCAGCGTTACTCTGAAAGAAACGGGACGACATCGTTACATTCGCTTCGTGCACCAAAACCTTCTATAGATCGATCTATGTGTATCCATATTTAATTAAGATGTTGTGCTTACCATTTCAAACATTTTATATCAACAAACTTCACACGTAAAGAAAAATACGCGATTTCCACTGTCAACGCAGGAAACCAACCTAGAACACAAAGTATTGTTTTACTCCTCGTACTGAATAAGTTGTTGATTTGCCGGTACAGGATACATTGGATTTTAAATACTTTAATATCACATGCCGGTATGATTGGATATGAAACAATTATTTTCAAAATACCTTTATCATTACGTTTCTTTTCTGCAGCGGCATTTTTCTTTTTTGACGAGGACTTTAGTGTTACCATTAGGTTAAATTATTTAAATTTAAAGATAAGACAAACATTCGCACAAGAAATACCTATTTTATCATTTCGGTTTAATTCTACCATTATACAAATACCTAAACAGATACTGCAGTTCATAATTTTAAAATATACTCAAAGCTTAAAAATTTTACTTTACTATCTTTGGGCAAGTATATGATATTTTAATGTGTTTTAAACAAGACATCAAAGACAAAAAAATTATTATATTTTTTTATATATTAGTTTTACAAGATTGAAAAGATATAAAAATACACTTAACCAAGGATCTAATATATTTTTAAGATGATGGCGATCATAGGTTGCGGTATATATTTAGACAATAAGAATTAAATCTTCTTATCATTTTGGCCATAAATCACTACATAATTTACAAATATATAAAAATAGATAGTTTGTCAACAAAAAGATACATTATTTGTATAAACAGTTGTTTTATGCCGTTTCCAATAATTTTAAACAATTTTAAGCAACTTACATATCAGATAAAAAGTTAATTTTTCCGACCCTTTTTGTGATATTGCTGTTGGACTTCGGGTTTCCTTTTGTCGTTGTTTACCACGTTGGTTAAGTGCGGGTTGGTAGACTTAACGTGAATTGGAGAAATTTTCTTTTTTCATAAACTCTAAGGTGTGTAGTTTTCTCACGGTGTTTTCCTTCACCGTTAACAAGTAATATTTAATTTTAAAGAGCACATATTTTTTAAAAAGGTGCGCGACACGGATTTGAACCAAGGACCCTGCCACCACTGCGTCTCGTTGCGTCAAATACTTAAACATGAATTGTATATTGAGTTCTAACAGTATATCAGTAACCTATAAATTTGTATTGAAGAGTTTGAAGACGAGAGATTTCGCGTGATTTCTGACATTGGAGACCTATCTTCTATCTCAGTCCACTAGCGGATATATCCACATATATCTAGCAGTGGACTGAGATGGAATGATGATGGGATAATGTTAAGGTTTCTTTAGATATATAAAGTTTTCACAAACTTTTCGTAAAATATTTTAAAGGAAGATAAAATAATAATACGAGACCAGATACTTTGTGACTTAACTGCTTGCGTAACGTCCGTATAAACTTGAAATATATTTGATTTGTTTCTAACATTTTAGCTAAGTGATACTATAATATATAATAAACAACATAGTAATTGAATGTATACTTATAGGTTTCACATATACTGCGCATGTCCTAAACTAATCGATACAACCTACTGTCGGATTCATTTTTCTACGCTATGTTCTTAATGGAAAGTCGCATTGCATGGCTATGAATTCTGGAAACGTTTCAATCATACAATGTTTTAATTGTCGTATGAATTACTAAAGCTATGGACTACGTTTTCGTCATTTTCTACACGAGAATATTTAAACCTAAAGGTAAGTAAAAATGAATTCAAGTAATTATTTATAGGCGTGTATGGCAATAGGCTCAGCACGTATTCCATGAGACCTAAACGTAACTGGTGAAACGTGGGAGTGTACTACACTTCTCTGCCTATCCCTTCGGGGAT
>DWME01010266.1:0-10336 GCA_018244795.1 Parelbella ahira ahira
AATATTTATTATTTAAATGTCAAATTGTTTTAACACATGATTGTCTTGTTGGCAACTTTAATGTTTATTTTATCGTAACTTGTAACGGAAACACCATTTGAAGATACCTACTTTGGTGAAAAATACTGATCGAAAAGTCCCTTCATTCAGTACTGCCAATATGAAGCGACTTCAATGACACCTAAAATACACCTTATACTATATAAAATTTGACTTCTGTTAACTAAACTATGTTATTTCTATTAACTAGATTGTCTTAAATATTTATTATTTAAATGTCAAATTGTTTTAACACATGACTGTTTTGTTGGCAACTTAAATTTTTATTTTATTGTAACTTCGTTAACCATAGAACTCGTAATTAATCCAATTTCCACAAAGATTTAATTAACTCCATAGCGATCGATTATGTAAGCCGTTATCCAACGGTGTCGCTACGAACGGTCACCATCGACACGGTTGGTCATGACAATCATGACACTGTTCTAAATTCGATAAGAACCTTACGTACCTACCTACGACTAGCGAGTATACTTGTATCAAAAATTGTCTGCCGCACTTGATCAGAGTGAGAGATTATGACCTTAATCATTTTCATTTTAAGAAGAGACCGTTGTTAAATAGTGGAATGATAAGAGAGTAAATGATTAACAATTAAGCGCTAGGTGCAATCTGCCTGTCCATTAAGGGACCGGTGTGATGATGTAACAACGAGAGCACGTGGTTTTAAAGACACTTAATTTTAAAAAAGTACTTGTGCTCAGTAAAATTTATATTTAAAAATTTGTCCTGTTAAGGAAATGAACCCACTTACCGGCACAACCGTCAGGTTCACTAACCATTCAAGCCACGGAGTGGAAAAAAAATTGAGTGATCAGTTAAATAGTGAATATGTCAAAAATATGTCTCAAGACATGGTCGTCAATCGTTCACTTGTTCAGTGTCTGACAACAGTTCAGTATCGGTTGAATATACGGACGGCACTAGTATTACTTAACCGGTTAAATGTAACAACATGTTCTAATTCTTTCGTTGCATACCGAACGCGTCGCTAGTCATTATATGCTAATAAGAAGACAACACGCGAAATTGCTCAAAGTATAGAAAACAATGTCTTGAATATAATGTATTAATAGGGGCTTAAATGAATTAAGCGTGCTAGTAGGTTTGGTCGTAATTTGAATCAGTTTTAACTCATATTTATGTATAACTCCAGCGTGCGTGTGTTTGTTATTCCATTTATTTTTTGGAAAATACTCTCCTGTGCTGTAAAATTTAAAATGTTAAAGTGTATGAAAGTTAATGAAGGATAAAATGTGTCGATCATAATAAGTTATAGTTACAAATTATTTTCATGGACCTAATAACCTAACAACCTAACAACCTAAACTAATACAATGGACACAACACTAGCCCAGCGGCACTACCGACGAATCAAGGACGGTTCACAGTTTTACTGTTGCCAAAAATTGACTGATTGTGAACTCTGTCGGTGAGCGTGTTGTTCACAATTCCCTGGACTGCCATGAACAGATTATAAACTAGCGAAAAATAATTCATTTATTTGTAAGTGGTTTGCATAATTCATAACTTTTTGACTGTTTACAATCTCGCGAAATACATTATTAAACTAATGGTTTTCTCAATCACACGGTGATATATAGATATATGTTACGAACGTGGACGTAAACTACCTCATAAAATACCACGCTATCATAATGTACTTTATATGTATATCTCTCCAACTCACAAAATAAGGTTGCAGCGAATTGCGAACACCATATTTAATTTAGGCAATAACAAAAGACAGGTTTTGCAATAATAAAAATAATGCTTTAGTTTTATATTAATAATGCTAGATTGCAAAGGTAATGGACAGATATATTGACAAATTCATAAGAATTAAAACACATAACAGATTGCTTAATTGATAATATTGATAAGTTCGATATCGACACAGTGACCATTATGTTAAATGTCCTCTCAGAATTATGTAGGCACGTGCTTTGGGTTATCGAAACGGATCATTTTACCAGCCACTTATTATGTACCCTTTACATTGTTCATTGTAAAACAAATTGGACATTGTAATCTCAAGACTCACATTGGGACATATCAAATATTACCGAACAAATGGAATCGGACAGTCTTACTCTAGTTTTACGTAACTGCCAAATTTGTATTGTACTTCGACGTGTCTTGCGTCAACATGTCGTGGTGCATTGACGTGTTAGGAGACAAAGTAGTGTCGGCGAAAGATCGCAGTTACAAAATTCAGACATTACATAATTATGTCATGAACAATGGACGCTCTGTGCGTGTTAATAATTATCCTTTTAGATTATCATCATCGAGATGATTTAATCTCTATTACACCACGATGAGGTCTTGAAGGTAAGGGTTATTTATTGTTTTCGTTATAAAGCCCGGTCAGGTCAAAGACCTGATGTCGATCTTCTCCGCTTCATCTTAGCGCGGTTATATAAAGCCTGAAAACAGTAATTGCATTTCTCTGAATATGAATTTCATGAAATATATGTAACATAAGATGAAGTAAGCCTTTGAATATAATTCGAAGACACATATTTGTGTAGCTATTTAAACGTATTTTACGGTTTCGCAACAGCTGTTACTCATACTTTCGTGATAGGTCCGGGATGAGCTGCGGTTTCGACGACGGCGCGCAATTTAACGTGGGCACAAACTATTTCCTTGATAACTCGGGTTACAAAACGTGTATAATTTTACTCAGGTTTCGTACCTACTTACGTATTTCTCAATATTAACTAACAGAACTTGTAACCTTTCGAGGGATACGACAGAAAGTATTATTAATTGTGTATTAGATAAGAACTAAGTGTTCTCGATACGTGCTAGAACTACTGGAGGCTTGATTAAGTGTTTAATACATATTATTATCAATGCTCTGATTTAACCAATTTCAAAAATATACGGGTACCTATAACAAAGTTTTTTTTTATTTTCATAAACACTAATTTATTCGTACATGTGTAATAAGTATACATTTACAAAGGCAATTAAAAAAATAATAATATTCACTTAAAAACTTCAGCTTTAAACATTTGTATATTAAATGATACTATTACTGTCTTTGCGGGTAGTAGGTACTAAATATTAAACTCATTAGCGGCCGAGAGTTTTTTATCTCAGTTACTTTGCGGTGAATGAGACTATGTGGACTAGTCGATCAAATCAATATATCAAAAATAAATAATCGGGTAATCTTAACACAATACCAATCTATAGCTGATAATATAATGTTTTATATTTTATACTCGTGCACAGGACGCTTCATTGAAATAATAATAATAAAATTATATATTTTTTAATGAATATGTACGAGTACTCACAGCCAACAATGAAAACATTTTATATGTATGTATAACTTGTTACAACACTATAAATTTTAAAATCGCACTATTTATGCGTCTTTTGCTTGACGTAAAGTGGTACAATGCGCTCATTTAGAAATAACAAGGCGTTTTACTTCTTGTTTCTTTTAATTAACAGTAATGAATATGTAATGATAATTCTACGGTTCAGTTATTATAACTATTGATATTGTTATCATAACGGCAGCGTGCTAAAATTCTACGAAAACGGCTCGGTTTGTTGTTGAGAAAGATTTTGATGAGCAACAATATTAGCACATTACCAACGGGTTATTTCGGACGTGCCTCATTTTCTAAACTTATTGTCCAATGTCCGATTTTTGTTTCACCTCAGGATTTCTTTTGCTATGTTTACTAAATTGTATGGTTACCCTACCAAAAAAAACTTATAATACAATTTAAAAACATTGAGGTGTTGGATGAAAAAAACAAACATTAATGTCATTAATAATATGTTATTTTTACATCAGCCTTTAGAAGTCCAGTGTTAAATGAATTATTTCACCCAATGGCCCCATTCCAGTCGGTCCTGCACGTTTTGAATCCAGATACTTGTTTTCTTAAGGTGCCCTTTTTACCGAGATACGTTCGCCATTCAATAATCTTCCTTGCTCATCGGTCTTCAGTCCTTCGTTGTACCATTATACATATTAGTATATTTTGTTGTATGTACACCATTGATTATAATCGTCATTATTATCTCTGGCTCCGCATAGGTAGGTATATGGAAGTTATTGCCAAAATACTCATTAATTTATCTAGGCTGTTATCGGGGTGCGAATGAAGTGATGATCCGCGGGGCTATAATTAGGTATTGCACGTGTTGCGCGCTCGTGTCTCGGCCCCAGTTAAATAAGACACAATCGTGACCGAGTGCACCACACGTAACTCGCGTCTTACGCTCTTTGGCCTCCATTCCCGAAGAAATTGTGAAACCGTTGCGGCTTCCATTGCGAATTTATTGTTTTGAAGACGGACGTCTGGTTGGTGTGGTGTAATTTAAACCTTTCCTAAATGCTGTTCTAATTTACTGATTAGGACCGGAAGGAGTGGCACCCATTAGGGTAGGCCTATGTCCAGTAGTGGACATACAAAAGCTGATGACGCTGATGATGATGATGATGATGATGATGATGATGAAATGCTGTTTACATGCGTTTTAGATGTTAAATATTTATTGCTTTATTAGTTATTGGATATTCTTATTTTTATTCTAATTATGTAAAATCAATGTTATAAAATACGTAATACAAGAATTTTAAAAGCATTATAATGTAAGGAAGCTGAAAAACTATAATCTTAATGACTATATTCAGATTTAGATTAATTTTCTCCACATTGCATATTACATGGACAAGAATTTAAATTTATAAACAACTCTTTTAAAACAACTTGAATTACATTTCCGATCCATTAACTTTTATTACGTATATCTTAACAATTATGGTTAAGAGTTAGGAGCGGTTAGCAATAAATTAAATCAAGAATACACATTGTTATTATTATTATAAGTAATATTAAATTATGTATATACATCTGAAATATACCGTCAGCAAATAATGATAGTTATGTACATAGTTTTCTTAAAGTAGGACTCTGACATAGGTATATTTTATAAATACTTATATTAAAATTTTTCAAAAGTTTTGTTCTTTTTTAGCCGTTTTTAAACTCGAAAGTTAAAATATTTCTCCAAATGCTAAAAATGTGACAAAAACGACAAATTAATGAGCGGAAATTATTTAATACGGCAGAAAAAGGCGCTAGCTGTTATATATGTATATTGTGGCCTATGATAAATTGTTTTAATAATGGTAACTTTGATAATGAGCGAAACTTTATATATTTTTATGTAAGTACAGCTCGGGTCGCAGCATATTTATCAACGCAGTATCGGTATTAGTCAAAAGTCATGATCCACAAATTGGTTTTATTATGAGTTGGCAATATTGGTGAGCATTCATTAGCACGGACCTCTTGAACTTTTGTTATTGTTAATATTTCGCTTGCATCTAGCGTCGATGTACTGTCTGCTCTAAGAGTGAGATGTTTGTTCATTAATATTTAGTATCTATAATTATCATAGCGCGTGCGTGCCTCGGGCGAATATTACGTTGTCAAATCTTGGGAAATGGGGATTATGAGCAAAAATCCCTCTGAGGAGACCTACGTTCAGCAATGGACTGATATGTTCCCAACTTCCCGTTCTCCTTTTTGTCGTCGTCGCTTTGCATTGTCGCAAAGTTGTCGCGTCGGATAGTTATAAAGCTTATTATCAGATACCGGTTCACGACGGTTTCGCGACGATGTGTATGGAGAGACTCTTATTCAAAACTTACAAAACTGGTGCGTGTTGCCGCGAACCAAAGGGTTATGAATGTCACGAGATAAATCGCGAAACCTGTCGTGGATTGTATGCATCAGGTGAGGTCGCCTTTCTGAAGATAATGAAGTGACATTTCGTGTTCGTTGACAGGCCTATCTTTTACTTTACAGGCGTCGTGTGCATCAGGTAAATGGTTTTCATAAATGATATTAAGTTTAATTATTCGAGTATTTTATGCTTATTTAAAGTGAAAGCGGCATGTCTTTAGGTTACAATTAATGCAGATATTTAGGTTTTCCTTCTGTTTCATTGTGACGTTGTGAGTCAGAGTGACTGATTAGATACATATTTGTGTGTAAAACTTTACTCAGATAGAACTTTTATTATCACATTGGATGTAATATTCGTTGGCATAGATGGTAAATGGATCAGATGGTCTACATGACCAATTGGTGATTCATATGTAATAATGGTTTCGTTGACTGGTTGTTCGTTGGCGCTTGTCTGATGTTCACCTTATTATTGGTTTTAAAAAGAAAACTAGCATTTCATTGTTTATCTTAAAATCTTTAGTTAGGCTTTAGTCTCTCTTATGCTTGGCATCGAAATGAAAAAAAGTAATGTTTTATTTTACCCGTCTAGTTTGTTTATATATTGGACAAACATTATTCGAATACATCGGTACCTCTATCTAGACTAGTTAAAATTTCCTGTTTTCGTAATATTGAAGTAATGTTAGTAGACCTTAATTATCTTATACGTTTTCTAATCCGATTTTATTATTGAGTATCTCGTAACTGAGCTTTAAATAATGAGGCCTAGTTATTACTTGTAGATTGCTAGATATCTTAGAAATTTCATGTTCAGTTAATATTATTCATTATATCCCTATTTGTTTACCGGATAAAATTTATCACATCAATCTTCTTCATGACTCAACTACTTCGATTTACTATGGGCTATGCTTATAGACGAATAATTCATTTTTATTTATAATTATATTTATTTGAAATTGTTTCATTTTAAATACTCTAATCTCAGCTACTTCTTACTACTGTTTATGATATCATACAATAATATTTTTGAAAGAAAAATATCTGAAGAACTGTACATGCATTGTGGTCATTTTATTGAATTTACATATTTTCAATTTAAGCACCCTGATAATACTTCAGGGAGGTCATGTGTATTAAACGAAATGTAGAGACATGACATTTCGTTGACAGGCTGTTTATAAAGCAACGAATGGTTGCATAAAGGTGCAGCTTACTTTGGGCTTAAATATTACAATGAATTAAAGCTATGTATGTATATTTGGTGTTTTTCTGAATTATTCAGTAGTTTGATTTATATTTGTATGCAACAGAAATTTCAAATTCTTATAATATTTCATTTATTATTAATTTTCAATAGGACCTATCTGATAGTTGCTTCATCTAAGATGCACATCGCAAACGTAATAACGTGAGCAAATTACTCGTACTTTAGCGGCTATATGAATGTACGAGTATTTATTTTATAGGTTTATTACATAAGAGCCAGTTGACCGTGAACTAAGTGCATCGTATTTCTATTTCTATACACTTACATACATACTATCATGCCTGTTTACCGTTGGAGCAAGCAGAGATTGAAGATTTTAGCAAGCTAGCGTTTGAACAAATTTTGTTTCATTTTTTCTACGTTCGTTAAATTCATAGTGAACTTTGACTATGACTGAATGACCTCGTTTCTATATTATGTGTATGACTTCATAACTATTGTACTATTTACTGTAAAAGTAGTATAGCATAACTTCGGAAGAATGGTTTCTACCGTCTAAATATTTCAGCACTCTGTCATAATCCTCGGTAGTATAGTGGTGAGTATCCTCGCCTGTCACGCGAGAGACCGGGGTTCGATTCCCCGCCGGGGAGAACATCATTTGTTCGAAATATTTTTAGTATTTGTTCCTAATGTTTACATTAACTTAAAACCTTTTTTTTATTTGGTTTTAATTGGTTTTTTTTGCAAATTCGTTTAGAAAAATTTTAAAAGGAAAAACGTAACATAATGTCTCAGGTTTCTCCAGTCACGTTTTGCCCCACAACGGTGTATATAGTGAACCTATTGGTATACGTTTCCGAGCGACTCCGAACCACTATTAGAAATTTGTACAAGAAATTTTAAATAAAAAAAATCATTAGTACCGGACCAGGAAACCGAACTTAGGATCTCTCGACCAACAGTGGCGCTCCCAAGCAACCGACCAACGAGGTAGTTTAATAAGAAATTCAATAAGAAAAGTCATTGCATATTATTAGCGCAGTTATTGGACATTACAGTGTACGTATTTATCTAATGATAAACTCCGAGAACTGCGTTGTCATGTCAATTGAAAAAAAAGAAAATAAAAATTAACGTTTATTACCTACTGACTTTATTAATAAAATTATTTTTAAAACACGAAACAAAAAATTTATAACATAATTGGATAAAAACTGCGTTCAAAATTACAGAGCATGAAATAAAGACATGTTTCAACAATCGCGCCTGTCAAAGTTCACCATACATAACTGCTTCCTGGGTTTTTATCTCGCCACTAATTAGCGTATTTATACAGTTGAATGATACAATGGCTTATTAAAAGAGACAATTGCATGTTCTTCTTAACAACGAGATTATAATTATATTATTCATGCAGTCAAAGCAATTATACGTGCTGTTATTAAACATTGTATAAAGTTCATTATCAGCGGCATTCCAATCAGAATCACTTGAGCTGAACCAGCTTGTGTATGTATATTGAATAATTATCGTTTTCAAGATTACAGAAGTTGCTTAGGTGCCGTCAAAACATCAATTGTTCTTAATGCGCTCATGATTTACTTTCTACGGTGAGTATTATGGTTCCTTACCTTGAATCTGAGGGACGTGGTTGATGGATTTAGTGGAACACGAAGCATTCCAACGTTGTTTTATGGGCATTGCGCATTGTGCACAACGTACTTGAGATTTGTTGTGATAGCCATGTTAGCTTATATAATATTAGCGGAATGAACCAGTAGCGGTGTTTTTTGTGCTTTGCGTTTGTTTTATGGTTAATATGGTCGTATTAGTTACGGTAGCCAAAAAGCGACAGATATGATCTAGTTTGTTTTTTAAAGAAACAAAATTTAGACATACATAGCACAAATAGAGTGCAGTATGTTGGATTATAATTATGTATGTATTTAAAAATTGTATGCAATATTTTGCAATACTAATTCTATAGTAATATTAATTTGTTACATTTATTCCATGTTTACTAATGTTAAGAGTATCAGAATAAATCATATTGCACTGTCTACAGTGCAATATGATTTATTGAGTTATTTCACACATCAATATGATCTATATTATAGATGTCTGTAGAGAGACGAGTATGTATTTACGCAAGCAAGTGCGAAGACATTTAAATAGACAATTCATTATATTAGCCAACCTGTGATCATAAACAGATATGTTAGAACAATGCTATCGGTAAACGGTCCCAGCAAGTAGGTACAACATATTTCCGCGTAGTGTATTTCGTTGCTATAGGCTAAGAGCTGGATAACATGAATGTTAAGATTTTGAGTAAATATGTATGTATATATTCGATAGAAAAAACATCAAAAATAATAGCCTTTTATACTTTCAAAATAAATTGATGTCTCTATATTTCTTTTAATACTTAATAAATTATATTTTATGCTAATTATTACACAATTACGGTTTAATAATAATTGTTTTCGAAAATACCCGTTTAGACTACTACGTGCTACGCCAATTTTGGTAAGGCTATTTTTGTTAAAAAGACTAGTTATAAGTAATTTGTTTAATGGCATTACTTACTTTAATGTTAATAAATTTTTGATATCTACCTTAACTATTCATTTAAATTAATTAATCAAATAGAAAGCTCTTTAACTTATATACTCGTTGAGAGACTAAAGATTCCAATGTGTACATTGTTAGGAACGTGTTTTTCATGCAACTGTGAAAAGTCTGAAGCATACAATACATCACGATGTGCCAGAATCATTTCGTGAAGTATTTTATTACTCACAGCTTAGTTATCAGCACTTATTGAAGCTAAGTAAACAGGCCGCTTTGATTCGATTTTCGTACAATTGTTTTTGAGTTTCGCTAAAGTACTCAGCCAGCTCTTAGCGTAAGCTGATCGTGCACCATTTGAAATATGGTTTTCTGGTCCGCAAAGCACCTGTTCTACATAACACTTTGTATTATACTAGCATTCATCGACACTTATCGGACAAGGCGAGTGGTGTGATAACGTCATTGTATTAACATTGATAAAAGGAGATGTTTAATATTAATACATGCCGCTGGGGATTATTATAAAACGGTTTTGTATGGCACAACGTAATACCAGTCCTTTAATGCTAATCTGATAAATTGTAGTGTTCGAATGTGTATATAGGCAGTTGCTCAATGATTTTTATCGGGAAAAATTATCGTTACGTTGAAGTTATTCGTACTTTATTTATCGGTAATTTTATTTATCCGTTATGTCGGTATTTTATTTATCAGTTGTGTTATGCCCTTCCTAGCGTTCCTCGTTAAAGCGGCCTTT
>DWME01010267.1:0-10336 GCA_018244795.1 Parelbella ahira ahira
GGATCTGTGCCAGGTGTGTGGCAATGGGATGACTATCTATTCCATTGTGGCACGTAAACGGGACCTGGGAGTGTACCACATCTTTGCCTACCCCTTCGGTAATTAAAAGCGTGATGTTACTTTCATTTATTTACTTATCCTCGTGGGCCAGACACTTCCACTCCCAGACGCTTAAACTTTTAGACAATCCATTACTATTCGGCCCACACAACATGTAAATGTTGCTTGTGTCTAAATAAATATATTTTATTTTATTGCTACATTTATTTAGGAGTAGGTTCCGCATGATATTCGATGAAGTACTGAATACTTTTTACAATTCTTATAAATTTCATTAGAGAAAAAGCTGATATTTTAATATTAGGCTTTGTGACCAAAACATACTTGTATGCTGTAATATTTATAAAGACAGCTTTAGTGTTATAGTTACTAATTAGTGGGCAGCCTTAATTTAGATAGATTTTTTAAGGTTTCCTTCACCGTCATATCGAAATTACGAGTATGAGATAAAATGTCATGCTAGCTTATAACTATTTTTAAGTTTATATTCTGCTATGTAGTACAGGTAACAGTTATCAATATGATATGACTCCAGGTTTAATATTTTTTTTGGTCAAATATTAGCACAAAATAGTGTAACATACATATGTTATTTTTTAAATCTCCATATTTCGCATGTTAATTATAACTTTATTTGATACCAGGAAGTATATATTAAGGGAGGTGCTCACAACTTACAGCTTCACAGCTGCTGCTACCTCCCTTGGTTTGAGGGCCTAATAACTTTACTCATAGCCTCACAGCAGCGAGCGGAGAAGGTGGGGTTGGAGGGTTGTAGGGACAATTCTTTTTGACGGCGGGAAGCATACTTTAAGGGAGAGTACTCATTAACTTTGTTATCAGTTTCACAGCTGCTGTGGTAGCGGGGTAAGCAGTTTTAGGGACGAACCTGTATAACAGCGGGTAGCATACTTTGAGGGAGAGCACTCAATAACTTTATTTATAGCTCCATAATAGAGGGGGGGGGGGGGGTTAGTTTAGGGACAAATGTTTAGGATGACCTTTAGGGGAGGTAGTTATGAAGTTTGTTTCCAGCTTCACGGCGGCGGGCAGGCTGCAGTGCCGCATCGACGCGGTGGCCGGGTGCGTGGTGACGGGCGCAGGGCGCGGCGCCGACGCCGACCGCTCGCAGCTGTACCAGGCCACCATCCGCGAGGGCGACCTGCTGCTCAACCGCGTCAAGAAGCTCGCCTCCGTCATCAACTTCTAGTGTACCGGCGCGCGACGGCCGCGGCTCACCCATCTCGAGGTCATTCAGTGCTCGCCCAAGATACTCTCCAGCGTCATGTTTCTTAGCTTTGAAAGATTAAAGTATTCTAAAATGTGCACTCCGTTGCAGTTTTAATGATCTATTGATAAATTCTGTTTCCTTTTCTTGAAAGCACATGTATAAGGAGTTTTATTGTTTTGACTGTTAATTGGTTACTGAAAGTTTGCAATATTGAGCAAAAAAATGCAATATTTACTACTTGTTTCAAATAGCTGATGCACGTTTTTACGTTTGTTTTCCTTTGTCTAGTAAACTATTATGATTTAATTGGTAACAAGTTGTTTGATCCAAATTGTTACTAAATAATTTTTCTTCATAAGTTAATAAAGTATTTTAACTGATTTTCGGTTGCTTTATTTCACAACGATGACCGTAGCTTGTTTTATGTAAAAAATAAAAAAATAAACGGGCAGGTAAAGGTGAAAGGATAACAAAAAAGAAAAGAATTATTAGTATAATATTTTTTTAAATAATTTGAATACTTTTTGGACATTTACATAAACATTTAATAATTTACAATGATTATTTATACTGACATGACATGACACATCATATTCTCGACTACTCTACACACTATATCTATTTGAAACTTGAAATTAATAAGTTGTAGGTGCTATCAGAATTTACTCTAGACAACTAAACTGTTGTGTGGGGCCTATCGCCCCACAAGCGTTCCGTAATACTAAGAGTGTATGCATGATTTGTAATTTTCATAAATAAATTAACAGGACATTTTTACATAAATAGGTTTTATAGGTATTAAATATATGTTGCGGTAATTGTGTTGGTTTGATGTAAAATTCCCTTTGAAATAGCCAGCAAATACATTGTGTTGGTGCACGTTTTAACATATTTGAAAAAAAAAAAACACCAATAAGGTGTGCAATAAGGAGTTGCTCATATGAACCATATTGATATTTTGGTACAAATATTAGTCAATGATGGCCCCGATTTAAAAATGGAATCAATCGTTAAACCGTTCGAATACAACAGCATACATCAAAGTTACATCAAACCAAGATAATTTATCGAAATATTTGTGAAAAAAACATGTTATACACTTAAAAACAATCCGCCGGTAGCGACGATAGTAATCGACCGCACCGAGAAATGCACATTTGGAAATAAAAAGTTGAAATGGAAACGGTTACAACTCAGTCTGTTGCAGTGCTGGCGACCACTAAATAGTTCACTGAATATCGTTAAACCAGTCGCTCACAATTTCACAAAGATATGTTGAAGTATTCTAAAGCAATATAATAGCTATGACTCTAAACACTTATAACTATTTAGACCTCAAATGCAAATACTTTTTAAATTTACATGATATGAATATGTCATTAACCTCTGTTACGTTAGTTAAACATTTAAGTATATCGAGTATCTAGAGTGACAATAGACAATAAGGGCACCTATGCATTTGTGTTTACCGGATTGATCAATGTCGGAACGTGAGAACGGTTGAAGGGAACCTTTATCTGTACATTACAAAAGTTCTCTTACGTCTATGATAATTTTCGAAAGGACATCTTATTGGAATGTGGTATTAGATAAAATCATGCATATTGCACTCCAGTTCTAATAGTAACATATAAATATAGTGTCATTAAAACTTTTATGATGTAATTTCACTATTTGCTCATTACATTACTATCATACATTTTATATACATTTAATGATATAGATATAGATTTATGATTTTAATTAATTTTTGGGATAATTTATAATTACTTTTGATGTTATAGCACATGGGACCGCATCCACATTTCATAGTAATTTAGCCAAACCACGTCTTCCACATTGGTCGGATGCAATCTTCAATGCGCACTATCACAGAGTAATGACATAAACGTGGGACTCTCGCGAGTCCCCGATTGCCCCAGGCCCGTACTCGTGCATATAAGTTACTTACAGTAATACTAGGCGTAATAACACGGAATAACAACTCGTTACATGGCGCTACTTTAGCACGTAATATTATGCTAATAACTGACGCTCGTTTCGACGTAATCTGTATCAGTCCCTCGTTTCCACGTACGACTAAGTTCTTTGTACATCATTATGAACATCCACAATTCGCAGCCGCCGTCCGCGAGTTCGTAGAGCACCCGTCGGGCGCGGGTTCGAGTCGGTGTTAGTTTTGGAATGTGTTCAGGTGTCCAGGAATTTCGACATCAGGCTTAGACGGTGAGGCCCTCGGTGCGCGCGGGGGGCGGCAGGGAGGCGAGCGGGTGCGGGTGCGCGTGGTGCGGCGCGGGCGGCGACGGCTGCGTGGCGGGCGGCGCCAGCGGCGCGTGCGCGGGCGGCGAGCGGTAGTGCTCGCTCTCGTCGCGCATCTGGCGGCTGCGCTCGGCCAGCTCGCGGCCCCTCTCGGCCAGCTCGCGCATCGCTGCCTGTCGCTCATCGTTGCCTTCTAGTGATGGCGGTCTCTCCAGGGGGGATGCAGCACCAGGACGCGCGCCGGCGAATGCACCGAAGCCGAGCAGTCCCGGGAATTTACTAGCGACCCCGTTTTGACCGGCGTTCTGCTGGATCACTGAGATTTCATTCAGCTGTGGAGAAAATTATTTTTTGTTATTGGGCAATAATTGAGGTGTGAATACCATTAATAGGCTTTAAATCTTTTAATATGAAAGGGATATTCATGAGTGTCTACGAAATTACCTTTTGCTGCATGCCGTTGAGAAACGGGGCGGGTAGATAAGGGTAGAAAAGGTCAGGTCGCCGCAGCAGATCGTGAGGCTCGTGCAGCGGCCGGGGCGGCAGTTCCAGTGACATGCGTCGACCCCGTCGTGAAGCACCGCCGCTCCACATATGAGTGCCCATATGTACCTGTTTGAAAACTTTATATTTAGAGTGGGAACTTAATTAAAAGAGCACAAGATGGCACTAACATTATTAAAACGGTCGAACGTAACATTTGTTATAGATATCGCAAGGTAATATTAAGTGAATATAGGTACATGCTATACAAAATTCTTAGACAGCTATTTTTTTTATTTCAGCCAAATTATCCACAGAAAACAACGTAGGCACATTTACGCTCAAAAATCAGTTACAAAGTTTGTTGAACTCATAGGTACCTACTTACAGGACGTTGGTATTAGGATTAATAAGTCAATTCAATCACCTTAAGATTCCCTTTGGTGGTGAACGCTTTCTGGCAGACGGCGCACCGGAAGGGCTTGTCACCGGTGTGCGTGCGCATATGGATCTGCAGCGCGGAGGACGACGAGAAGTTCTTCCGGCAGACTCCGCACAGGTGCTTCGACGACGCGGAGGGCGGTGGGTGAGGGGGGCCGCTAGGCACTGGATAGGAATAGAAAAATTAGAGTTCAATTTAATGAATATATTATAGGTACCATTTTACTAAAAAATTGGGAGGTCTAATAATTGTTTATTATTCAAATTTAATAAACAAATTATAAGGGGGTAGAAGTGAGAATTTGTTGTCTTGGAATTAGAGCTTATGACCCTTAGTTTTATAAATACAAAAGTGACGGTTAGTTCGTAAAACTCCAAATTTCTGTGCCAAACAAGGTAAAAATATATTGTTGGTGATTTTTTCGTTCAAAGAACAGTACAACTGCTACGTTTACAAGGGCTATTAGGAAATCTAATATAAAGGAAATATAACCAGGTATTTTCCTATTCCTTTTTACCCCATGTAAATCGTTCTGCTTAATTTTAGCCGGATGATCAAATTTCAGTGAGTAAAATAATTATGACAGTTACCATATTGATAGTTTAAATATCATATTTAAACTCACCGGTGGGTCGTTTAGGTAGCGGGGGCATATCAATCGGGGACGTAAGTGACATTGGAGCCGGCGGGTGAATGGGTGGAGACCGCTTGAGGTCCATCTTATCCGGAGACGAGCGCCGGTCGGGGCTGGGATCGCGTAGCTCTTCAGGGCCGCCGGGTCCGACCGGGGGCTTCTCGAACCCCGGAGGCATGTCGCGGATCTTGTGCGTTAGCATGTGCTGTTTCATGTTGCCCTAGAGGAAATAAAACGGGTTAATTCTCTCAAAGGTTTCATAAAAGCACTCTATAAAGAAGCTACCTAGGTAAGTTGTTCCGCTATATATTTTAATTTCTTACTAGGCATAACTTTACTTAGATCATATAGATTATGCAATAATGTAACCATTCACATTATATGTAAGTATATAACATCCAAATATAATAACATAGCTTATTCTGTAATGTCCTTGAGGATTCTTAAAAATTTTTTGTCCACATTTTTTACCAAACGAATGAGGCTCATGGCAGGTAACAGGTACGTAATGCCTCAATATACTTACATGTAATTGTGCTACACGTAGGTAATGATTTACATATAGGTAGATACCTACAATCATGAATCGCCAATGAAAAATTAATACAGTACATAGTTAGGAGCGAATGCGGGCAAGGCTCAAGCGTTATCTTGTTTAGAGATAACAATGTACCAACATATGCCTATTTTGTTGAGTAATGTAGTAACTTTAGCCTACAATTTGGATAATGGTAGCCTAACGTATAGGTATAAATAGAATAATAACCTTGTTCAATACATAATCATATAGGTACGAGTAGGTAGCTGTAAGCGATGTGTTTATATATGGCATTATACTATCTTATTTAATTGGGATTACGCTGGATTATAAGAGTATTATAAACAGACGAAGTAGAATTATTGGCGTTAAGCATTAACTTTGTTTGCCGTGACTACTTTAATAAGATAAAAGAATATTGTTGGGATTCTCACGCAGGTCTTAGAATTTTCGGCTTAAAGACATTTGAAGATATACGCTGAAATACGTGACTTTCCAATAAGGTTTTTTGGGGCAAATCAACGATAGAAGCAGAAGTTCAGTTGTAACTGGGCATAGACAGAAATTTCTGAGACAAGTAATCTTTTAGACTGAAATGGTTGGCTTTTTAAATATTGGATATGATTAAAAGAAGATGTAGAAAAACAACAGAAAACGTTTATTATTTAATATATGAACTTTTAGTAGGTATACCTACCTACTTAAAAGTATGAATACTTATTGCGAATCTACCCCACCTTCTTAAGCAATACTCTCGATTTATTTTAAAATTAGCAGAACTTTAGAGTTAATTATCGCAATTAGAAATGTAATTACAAATAAGCATTAGCAGGACGAGGTACGGCAAAAAATACGATAAGACACGACATCGTAGTTACGATAAAAAATGGGTTTGGCATGACAGAACGCGGTCAATTTACGAACCAGCGTAGGGGATATCAATTTACTATACATATTAGAGATACACTAATGATTTAAAAAAAATATACACAGGTTTTTTTTAATTTGGGACAAATTATATTAAAATGCAATATATTAGGTATGAATAATACTGGCAAGGAGCTTTTATTGTGCAATATATTTTGTTAGAAGAGTCCACGCTCAGGCGTCGCTCTCGCATACCGGGTAGACGAAGGCGTTCCAGACATCCAAAGCAGTGGCGTGCGGCGGGCGCGGTGCGCGCGCGCGCCTACCGCACCGGCAACCGCCGCCACTGCTCTGGAACCACAAATACACACACACATTACACACACGTACCACGCAACCACGCGGTGGGACAGTGGGACAGTACAGGGATAACAAACACAGCAGCTTAAGTCATAAGGGTGTTAGAGTTTAAAACAATTTCAAAGGGAAAAGGTACGGGACAATTTGACACGTTTTAGTTCTGAACATGGGTAAATAGACCACGAATGCATTGAAGACTCACTTATATTCGCCTAGCTTTATAAAATATATGAGATTCAACACATACGCATTTACATGTTAATCTAAATGTATTGACGCTATAGGATATGATTAAAATGTAGGTACTTAGTTCAAGAAATAAGAAAATGGGGAAAAAAATTACAAGAAACTTATTAACGCGCATTAACTATATCCATTTAAAAAAAGTAAATGAAATAGATAGTAGGTAAATTATAAAAAACGTACCTAGCAAAGTAAATATCACTGCGTAACGCGAATTATTTTTTTAAATGAACTATTGCGTTTCCTGCTATTGATGCATGAATTAAATTGGAACTTATTGTGTAGAATTTTAGAATGTATTAAGTTTTTGATAGTATTATCTAAGAAATTCTTTATACATAATATATTGCTATAAGGATTACATTGACAGGCGTAAACTTTTCATTTAATAACTATTAACATTGTTATATTAATAATTCATATAAGAGTATAATAAAATTTTAAGTAAGTAGATTCATTAGTTATCATCGAAATAATAAATACGAAGCGAATGTTATTAAAAACGCAAAGGTTGTATTTTAGGCCTACTAATATATTTTAATTACTCGATTAAAAGCCGATAATCTGAATAACATAAAGCAATAATATTAAACTAATGTTCTACGCCTAAAAAGTTATTAACAATTTAAATTATGTGTTGATTTTACCTACTCATAAATACACAGTCAATTATGTATGAAAAATATAGTCGATTTGTCAGGTGAAAATTCCGTTATTTACCTAACAAATTTTAGACTCTTATTACGAATGATATCGCCAAAAAAGGAAGGAAGAGAAAAATAATAATAAATAGTTTATTTGCACTAAAAGAAAACGTTTTACTTAACCAAATATGCAATACATATTAATGGCTACATATGCTTGATTAAGTACAATGATAGCATATTTTTCTGGATCTAATCGAATGCTGTTAATATCAGTATCTGCATTCTATTCGAATTGAGAACCTACAAAGTTCTTGACCAAGTCCAACTAACTTCTGGCTGACAGTAATTCATAGCTTATATATGTATACATATAGGTATGTATGTCTTTACCGCGGTGTAACTCGATAAGAGATTATTTCTTTAGAGGATGTACACAGGAGAGATGGTTAAAAAATGTACTTACAAATCGCCGTGCCATAAACAGCGATTCGTGAAGAAGGTGGCACAGGTGGCAATATGAATGTAATCAGTGTATTCATCACGATATGAGTGGCAATGTTAGTTTATCAGTAACATAACAAATTAAAACTATAGTGCTGAACGTAGAAGCATGTCAGCTCTCTAACGATAATGATAGGTATTTGACACTTAGTTGCTCTTGCACGCCCCAAGTCAGCATATTTACAAGACGCGCGTGGTAAATTTAGAATTACAATATACGTTTAAGAAACAAGCATATATCGTGTACATAGTAACATATTCTATAGATCTGTGATGTTTCCTTTGAATATTATACCGCGTTATATTTAGTATAACAGTAAATAAATCTAAATGAAAGGAAACTATGGATACGTACCTACAATGCCGATATACCAAGTTCGCTTGGTAAATGGCTACAGCGATCAGATAAGTGTTGTCATATTCAAATAAACCAGTAAGCTAATGTTATTTAATGAATAAAAATGAAATAAGATTAATGAAAAAATATATATATATATATATTCGGAGTGTTTGTTACATGGCTTAATTTTTGGAGAGCAGCTGTTTTTATCAGATGAGGAAATCGGTAAAGGGACAGGCTGCGGCCAGTGGTAACTGTATTACCGGCCACTACCACCTATAGACATCTGCAGCCAACTTCTAATAGGACTGAATGAATAGGACTGTTGGCATTAGTTAATCATAGTTTGTATAGGAATATAAGTTCTTTATATTAATTGGTAAAAATACTTTAGAGATAGTTGTTAGTGTACATTATGATGTGGTGTATGAAGAGTGTTAAATGTAGTAGAAGTAGGTACGTCAGGTCTTTAAAAATAAAGATATTGGATAGTCAGTGCTCTCTGCCAACCTCGTAAGGTACCGGGCGTGGCTTATTATGGGATGTTGAGTAGAATTGTAATCAATATTGAGGAAATTCGAAGTTGTTCATATCCCCGTTGCTAATGTTGAGAAATGACATATTTGCATCTAATACAAACATTTCAAGAGAAATTTAAAAATTAATAAATTTAAGACGGAATGGTAGTACCTCCCACGCCACAATTGTGGCTAAGCCATTTTCATTTATTGTTAATAACTTGTTTCCAGTAAGTCGTTTTGGCAAAATCTTTTCAATTTTTTAGGGGAAAATTATAATTCACAATAATTATTAGGTAGTAGACCTACCTACACTATTGTGCCGTAACTCCAAAAGCTTTCTACTGCCTACAAAGGGCCCTAAGTATTTGTATAATTATTATTTAGAAAATCAGACAGATGTAACAAACATCCCAATATACATATTGTCCAAATAAAAAATCCTGCTGATATGTAAATGACCGTTAAAAATTAATAATGTTTAAACAATATCTTAATGTGATTTATTTAATTGAATCCGAGATCAAATCACACTTCTATAATTTAATGGTGATACAGGTAGTTATAAGTAGGTGATTCATATGCGTTGTGGATATTTTTATTTATAAGCTATAGTCGTATGTTATTGGTTTTAATACTACAATGCCATAGGCCACTTAAGATATTTCTGTGTTGTTCCGGGCTAATGTCTATGACTGTATTTATCGAAATGTAATTTAGTGACTATTAATAATAAAATACGTTTAAATCAATAAGGCTTCTGTGACTGATTATATTGGAATGTCTTGTTTCGCTACGGACTTATGAGAAGTTTGATTAGATTGAGATTTGAAATGTTTGGCTAGACTTTTTAGATGATAGTTGCTTCCGATTTCATAGTAGGTATTTTATAACGTAAATCACACCCTGTAATCTTCGGAGGGGTAGGTAGAAGAGGAGTGCAGGGGGGCAATACAGTCCCACGTTACGCCAGTTACGTTTTACTTCCCAAGAAAAAGGCGGTGAGCTTATTGCCATACACCGAGCACAAATCCCGATTCCGAGCAATTATTAGAAATCTCTACTAGAAAATCTAAGTTGGAAAATACATAAATTATAGTACAATATATAATATCCGTATAGTATAGTATCCGTGTCGGAAGGGAGAGAGAGCACATTCTCTGACCCAAGCTATGATACCAGGGTGTCGTAAGAGGCGACTAAACCCGGCGCT
>DWME01010268.1:0-10335 GCA_018244795.1 Parelbella ahira ahira
GGTGTTTTGGTGGCTGAAGCGGATTTAATTGATGGTGTTTATAAAGTTAACTTACGTGTTTTACTATAGGTTATGGGCCCAGTAACCTAATAACCTATAACCTTATAACCTATAGTAAAACACGTAAGTTAACTTACAAACGCAGAACTGTTTATTGACCTCAACTCCAGTGAATGGGGAAACATGGCACAAGCGTTTTGGCCACTTAAACAGCAATGACATGAATAAAATGAAGCGTTGTGGATTAGTGGATGGACTGGATTATTCTGACATGTTTAGAATGAGTAAGTCCAGATGTGAAATATGTTGTGAAGGAAAACAATCCAGACTGTCATTTGGTACAGGTTCACGAGCAACAGAAATACTTCAGATTATTCATTCAGATATTTGCAGACCCATGGAGAGTAAATCTATAGGAGGTGCTAGATATTTTCTAATATTTGTAGACGATTACAGCAGAATGACCTTCATTTATTTCCTAAAAACAAAAAGTGAAGTGTTAAGCTATTTCACAGAATTTAAATCGATGGTGGAGAACTTCCAAAATAAGAAAATGAAAATCTTAAGAACAGATAATGGATGGGAGTACTGCAGTAATGATTTTGAGAATTTTTTGAAGAAAGAAGGTATATTACATCAAAAAACCAATCCCTTTACGCTAGAACAGAATGGTCTCAGTGAACGGTCAAACAGAACAATTGTGGAGAGAGCAAGATGCTTACTTTTCGAAGCAAATTTAGAAAAGAAATTTTGGGCAGAAGCAGCAAATACTGCCGTATATTTAAAAAACCGATCATTGACATCAGGCACACAAAAAACTCCATTTGAAATGTGGACTGGGAGAAAACCAAACATAGAACATATACGTATATTTGGTAGTCCTGTAATGGTACATATACCTAAAGAGAAGAGAACAAAATGGGACAAAAAATCCAAGAAATATATACTTGTAGGGTTTTGTGACAACATCAAGGGTTACAGAATATATGATCCAATACAAAACAGGGTCAATACAATATATGCAATATGCAAAGCATACAAAGCATACAAACACGGATTCAGTGGGGGATTCGGTAGAGAAATCTGAGGTAAAGTTAGAGCACTCTGAGCAGTCAAGTTCAAGTGAGTCAGAATATCTGGATGGTGAAGACGATAATATTCAGGACAAAGAAAATACTGTACAAGAAAAGGATAGGATAATATCCAAAGAAGGAGAAGGCTCAGAAACAAAAGGCATACCACAGATAGAAGAAAAACAGAAAAGACAGAGGAAGAAACCCTTGAGATATGGTTATGTCAACAAGTGTAATTCCATAGGAGAAGATGAAATTACATATGCAGAGGCTATCAGTGGTCCTGAGAAACAACAGTGGTTACAGGCGGTGGCAGAAGAACTGCAGTCATTTGAGGACAATCAAGTGTGGGACATAGTTGATACTCCAGTGAATGCAAGCATTGTACAGTCCAAGTGGGTATTAAGAAAGAAATTCGATTGTGACAATAAAGTGCGATATCGTGCTAGACTTGTAGCTAAAGGCTTTACTCAAAAGGCTGGGGTAGACTATCAGGAAACTTTTTCTCCAGTGATAAGACACTCATCCTTGCGATTACTGTTTGCTCTTAGTGTGCAGTTAGATATGAATATCACACACTTAGATGTCACAACAGCCTTTCTTAATGGATTTTAAAAAGAAAATATTTTTTTGCAAATACCTGAAGGTTTTTCCATAAAGGATTCAAATAAAGTGTTAAAATTAAAAAAGGCTGTTTATGGATTGAAACAATCATCGTTGGCTTGGTATCAGAGAGTAGAAGAAACATTGTATAATTTAGGGTTCAGTAAGAGCAAATTGGAACCTTATATTTTTATAAAATGTTATGATAATAATAAGAGAGTTATTGTAGGGATTTATGTAGACGATTTTATTATATTTTCAAATATAAAATCAGAAACTGATTCTTTGATAGAAGCCTTGAGTCGTGAATTTAAAATAAAGAACTTGGGTCAAGTCAAACAATATTTAGGTATGAGGATCAATATTGATAAGAGTTTGAATGTAGTAACAGTAGATCAGGAGCATTATATTGAACAATTGTTGAATAAGTTTGATATGTCTGATTGTAGTACAGTAGATACTCCTATAGAGTGCAAATTAAATCTTGATAAGTCTAATACTTGTAAAGATAAATTACCTTATCAAAAATTAATTGGTAGTCTAATGTATTTGGCTGTTTTGACACGCCCACATATAGCTTATACAGTTAGTTACCTCAGTCAGTTTAACAATTGTTACTCATATACTCATTGGAATTATGCAAAAAGAGTATTGAGATATTTGTTGACAACAAAAGACTACTGTTTAAAATATTCCAAAGAAGGATCAAATACTTGGATTTGTAGATGCAGATTGGGCTAGTGATGCCATTGACAGACGTTCTTACACAGGATTTTGCTTTATGAAATCTGGATCTGCTATTTCTTGGGAAAGCAAAAAACAAAGAACTGTAGCCTTAAGCAGTTGTGAAGCTGAATACATGGCTATGTCAGAGGCATGCCGAGAAGCAATTTATTTGCAAAATTTAGAGTCTGAAATAACTGGTTGTTGCAATAAATTTGTTTTGTATAATGATAGTCAGAGTGCATTAAAGCTAGCAAACAATCATCTGTTACATAAACGTTCTAAACATATTGATGTGCGTTACAATTTCATCAGGGATGTAATTAAAGATGATAAGGTTGAAACAAAATATTTGCAAACTGCTAGCATGCCTGCAGACTTATTAACTAAAGGGTTCTCAGTTATAAAACATTATAAGTTTATGAGAACACTTGGCATTGTTCGTAAATAAGTTTATTATTTATTTTGTTGATGTAAAATAAGATGTTAGATTGTTATACGAATCTGACGTATTTGTGTTTTTTGATATAGTGGGGGTGTTAGAAATGATATCAAAAAGTATGGTTATGTTGCCTGTCAAGTGTATATAATATAATTTAAAAATAAAGTTCAGTTCCATGTCATCCATCAGCTTACGTGTTTTACTATAAAAACAAATCTGACTCCTGGCAAAGCTCTTGTAGTGAAATATACAGTGATATGTCTTACTTTATGTGTTATTAAAGACACAAGACACAAGAATAATCAATTTAAATATTAACATATCTGATAGATAAATTAGAAAAACAAGATATATTAATAAATTAGCAGCTTGTCTTAAATATAATACTTATCACGAATAGCATTTATAAAACAATTATACTGCAAAGCTATATGGGCATTCCCAATTAATAAATTATATCTCTCTTTCTTTTGTTCTATCTTTAAAAATAATCATTGAAATCCAAGTGACACATTGGTAAATCTAGCATTAGACAAATTTTATCAAACACTTATAAGAATTCACTGACTCTGTGCTCTATATATCAAAGATAAAAATAATATCAGAAGATTAAAATCTGAGATTCTGAAATATAAATAGCACATAGTTTCAATTACAATTATGTGATTGGCATAAGCGAGCCAGCAAAGATCAGCACATTATTAAACAGATAACAATATTTTTCTATTATGTCGCAATGCCATATTGCTAAGATCACTGAACTTCTGCTTATGCTTAACTTAAAATTTAATCCTTACCATTTATATTAAGCTTTAAGCTTAATTGAACGGTAAGCTTAAAGCTCAGGAAGCTTGATAATAATTAGATAAAGACTTAGGTCTGATGACACCGGACCCTTCAACATAACAGAAAGATATTATGCCCCAACTTATTAAGATGCAGAGACAGAAATTTAGTAATAACTTTTGCAATGAAATAAAGAGTAACAATATCCATATTTTATAAAAAACAAATGTAATTGTAGCAATACAAATGACTAAAACTTACACAACATGAATTATGAATTAATATTAATTGAGTGGTTTTATTCAAAATCTTCAGTTTTCCTTGAAGATTTCCTAGTAAGGTACCGTTTTATGGCTGTAAATTACCAGTATTATAGGACCTCACTAAACTGGAATACTATAATAAAAATCATATAGTGTAAGGGGTAGAAAGAAAATAAACTCACAATTAAATTTTAGAAATTACTAACACTGATATAGCAACAGGAATTGTAACACATTAAACATAATGAACAATGAACAAGTTTAGCATTCAAATGTATGTAACATAACATCACACCTGTATTGGCTGAAGGGGAGACAGAGAGGGACAAAACTCCCACATATCACTTGTTATACTACATGTCCCTTAGAATTGGAGGTGAAATTATTGTTATACACAAAGCATAAAAAAACCTCTAAGTTATAATAGGGTTTTTGAGTTAGAAAAACTTACAACTACAATACCCGGGGATCAAACCTAGGACCTCTTGCTCAGCAGACACACTTGGAACTACTAGATAATTAGGCAGTCAAATGCATAATAAGAAAAATTATTGCATGCATTGCAAAACTGTTTCCGACACCAATGTACATGATTGTAGTCACAGTCTAACAATATATACATATACATATGTATAATAACCATTCTAATAAGCCTGATGTACAAATCACTTTATAAGTTTTGACTATTCATAACATATTGTTGGACTGTCCTGTAAAAGTAATTACAAGAACATTTACCAAACATGTCTGTGGACTACAGCATTTTATAAGAGTTCAACTCTCTATTACCATAAGCCAGCCTTAGCAGGGTTAACCAACAAAATGGTCTAAATGTTCAAAGTGGTGTATATAGGTTGGCCATATAAAGTTTATTGTCTTAGTAGCTGAATGTTGTTTCTAGTCCCTTCACATTAAAATGCATTTTTAATATTTCAACTGGTTCATAATTAATATCAGTCAATATTCTGCTGTAGCTTTATTTATGAGAAAAAAGCAAGCAAATTAGAGCACTGGAAGAGTAAGAAAGGTTTTACACAATTTATACAAAGAAGTAATGTAAAGATTGATCCATATTATACAATACATATAATTATTGTCTAAATATTATGCCCAGCAAAAAAATATATAAGGTGCATTGGTTGAACTCCTATCTTAAGGGCTGACCACCTTAAGAAAATAGCTAGATTCAGCTAGATGCACAAGCCCCAAGACCAGGTGGAATCATACTGTTTAAAGGGGATCCACATCCACCAGTGGATTCAAAAAGGCTGATGAATGTGTGAATAAATGCCCAGCTACAACCAAAATAAATTTTGTCTACAATTTATTTTGCAAGGGCATAATATTAAAAAGCATAGAAATATAACACAGATCAAAGACGCGAAGCACATTGAACCAGTGGAATATTAATTAATTAAATATGATGAACATACCTATCTGTTTTGTGGTACTCTTCAAACTCAGGATCTTCCCAGGGGTCTATTTGGCCAACGAGATTCTCGCGTCCACGTTCATATCTCTGGAAGATGCGCTCCCGCTCCTCGCAGGCCCGTGCCAACAGAGCTTCCTCATTCATAACACAGCCTGGCTTTGCCACATTCCGACAAGATACCCAAACCTCTCTCGCTCGCCCGACCTACTGATATACTTCACGTCTCTTGTGCCTCTGACGCTCCCACCGATCAAGACACGTATATTGCAGCCGTATCACTCCATCCGCCCATTATTCCGAGCGAGCGCCCTTTTATTTTAAATCAAATAATATAAACGTAGTTCATATTGATGAATATCGGACGCTATTAAAAATTGACCACAGATCTATAATATAATTTGACAAGCCAAGGACATTATCGGCAAGTAAAATTAACACAGAAGATTAACAGGTATAACAACTGTCCAGTTTTTAGAAAACAATATTCTGTTATACAAACTATGTTCAATATTTTAATGAAAACGGTACTAGTGACGCACATTGGTATTATAGAATTTTGTTATTCGTTTGGAGGACAAACAATATTCGGATTTTTTAACATACGCCCCCATTTCATCAACATTAGGATTTATTCCATGATTCGATTAAACTCATTCATTCTACTCTACCCAAAGACTGCGAAGATGTTACCATAGAGCCAAAATTAAATCTTGAACACAATATAGAACCTGGTCAATTATCATACTAATTATACTGTTAAATTATTCCACTACTTCATTTGAATAAAACTATTGAAAAAAGTTACTATAATAAAAAATTAATTGATGACGATAACCTAAATGGACTGGACTGCCAAATATAAACATCGAAAATCAATACAACAACTTCTCAAAACTAAACAACAACATTAGGTAACAATCTGGTCTTTAATAATTATTATAAACGGTTCAGGTGATCAAAGGACCCCATAGAAACCATACCAATTTAGCTCTCAATAATTATGCATATGCTAATGCATATGCGTTATATATGCGTAAATCAAGTTTCCTTTTCATTAGTCATTATGGCTCGTATGCGGAGTGCATGTAATTTGTATAAACCATGGTAAAGGGCTCGCAAATGAGAGTCTCA
The DNA here is from genome assembly GCA_018244795.1 of Parelbella ahira ahira. NCBI lineage: Eukaryota > Metazoa > Arthropoda > Insecta > Lepidoptera > Hesperiidae > Parelbella > Parelbella ahira. Next base: position 6,454 of record DWME01010268.1, read on the forward strand.
ATTTTGTTTGACATTCACCATATCCATTGAGGGCCTTATAATGCTGTCGATCATGGTACACACTTTTGGCAGTGACTTTAAAACGGCCGATACTAATCAAACATACTTGTAATGACCTATTTTCAAGTCGAACTAAAATTAACGCCATACCCGAAGGATTAACAAGATGAAGTAGTGAAGAAGTGAAACATGGGGGTGTAGTACACCCCTCTGCGTACCCCTTCGGGGATTACAGCACTGACAGTCGATATTTACAGACGATGTCATAATAGTGGCGGAAACCATACAAGATTTGTAATATTTGCTGAGTAGCTTAACTAATAATTTTTCTCACATTGGTCACCGAATAAACTTGGACAAAAGAAATGTTTAAAGAGCATGTCCTTCCGGAACCGAGATTACCTTTAATAAAATACCTGTCTAGACCAGGAATATGTCTTCTTCGGCAATCGAGTAGAAATAATGTCGAGAAAGAGACTTGTAGAAGAATACAGTTTTGTTGGGTGTCTGAAAAAAGTCGTCAATACTCACAATTGGTTCACGAGTCTAGGGTCACTTAGCAAGCATTGGAGAGAGCTATGCTCGGACACTTTCTGAAAGATCGAAACCGAAATAAGATTATCCGACAGAGAATGAAAGTAAGGATAGGCAATCTGAAGAGGTGGTCACATCTATTGCAGAATTGATAACCGTTGGAGTAGATGTATGAGAGAGAGGTCACCACTGGCAAAAGGTGCGTAGGATGCCCTCGAGATAGACAGAGTGATGATATTGGAGAAATTGCTGATAGCAAATGGATACGAAGAACTACATATCGAGCTCATTTGGATGCTGTTGAATAGGCCTGTGGAGCAGAGGATAGAAACAGGCATAAGTTGATAAACAATTATCACTATTGAATAACACAGAACATCGAAAATCATAGGTATATAACATAATATGACATGTACGCCTAATCCGAGAAACAATACTACTGTAGTATGCAACCTGCATCTTATAATCAGATGCTTTTATAGCAATTCAACGAAATATATTCTATGATAGCGTATTATTAAATACTGAATGGTATATGTGTATTACAAAATAGTATTTTAAAATATTATCATAATTATTTTAAGTACAATAATATTATGTTATTTCATTCTATGAAGATAGAAACAACACTTGCATGGTAACATTTAGTAACAAATTGCGGCAACGTTATCATGTTATTGTTAGTAAGCGTTAACTTGTTAGTAAATGTTTTATTGATAGTTAATGTTTGAAAATGTTTTAAAACATTTTTTAAAGTCAGTAGTTTTAGGTCGATTTAATGTATAATGCGAAATTGACTGTCAACTCTCGAAGTCGATGGATAGCAACTATATCTAGCCACATACCCTTCTCTATGTCATTCATTCAAGACCGAGTGAAATTGTTTGTTAGCTCTCCTTTACACGCGTAATTTGGACGTGTGGGAGTTTGCAATTTTTTTATTATATGTGAAGTAGCGGAAAACGCATTAATTCACTCTTTAACATCGCGTAAGTTAGACGTTTATGTCGTTTATAAATATTAATTAAATTCAGTGCAAGGCAAAATGAATCCCGTCGCAAAGGTGAGTACAAAGTTTAAATAATTTAATATAAATTTTGAACTATAATATTATAATGGACAATATGAGCGAGACTATTTATCTAATCAATTAATAAATAAAGTGGTAAAAACAGATAAATCGTGACCTAATATTCAGTGTAGTTATAGTAATTCACAACACAGTCCAAAGTTCAGTGTACGGGTACAAGCAAGAAAATGTATATTGACCCATTTCTATTTCCTTAATATTATTCAGAAAGTTATAATCGACAAAAAGCAAGGAAATCCAAAATTATATTTTTATTCCATCTGCATGACCGGTCTGATTCGTACTAATTTCGGATCTGGCGACCTTTAGAACGAAGTACCATCCGCTTTCAAGTTTTGTATTTTATGTTATTTTTTGATCGGAAGACTGAGCTGCCAGTAGCTATTCGTAACTGTTAAAAAATGATTACCACAGGCTGTTGTATAATGGAATATTGTGCTTTCGTCTTCTATTTTGGATGTTTATTAAAATTTAAAGCTCTTTCATTAAAATATCAATTTAATAGTCATTTTAATTAATCAAATCTTTGTTTTGCAGATTGTCCGTGCCACACGCCCCATTTATAGAAAGTTATCTACTTCAGCACCAGTTGCTAGTGAGGCCAAGCCCATTCCTACAACTGGCATCTGTTTTGGTATGTTTTTGTACAATTGACCTTAATCTGATTTAGTCATTTATTATATACATTTGTTATAATTTTCATATATCTCTATACTACATTCTTATTATGTATTATTACATGTGATATTACTAATTATGAGAGGTTTACATTCAGACAAATCATAACCGATTATGGAGCAAACATGTAATGGATATATTGTTTGACTCAAGTAAGAGTTTAAAAAATTTGGGTCTAGGTATCTTAAGGATTCTGTCTTATTAAGGATTTGTGGGTGGATTAAAATTTAATAAGCTATCAAAAATGTTATTCTTGGGAGAGTTATACAAATGAATGTTGTACAGATATGCAATAGCAATGTTATATAAAAATTTACTTTACGGGTTGATCGAGGGAGTAGTATGGTATAGCAAATATTTTAAAAATTGTATTTTTTAACTGTATGATTTACAAGATTAAAAAAACCAACTCATAATATTTGTAATTCAAACTTATAATATCATTTTATTATAGGATGTATAATGTTGTACTATAATTATAACAGTGATAGCTTGATGGTTAAGATTTTAAACCTCACATTCCATGGTTCATGCCTCAATTTTTTACCTGCCTCTATGAAGTTATGCATATCCTTACGGTTAAAAAGATTATATGGTAGAAGACCAGCAAAGATTAGGGTTTTTTAAAGTATGACACATTTGCCAACATTACCACACCTGTAGTTCTAAAACTTGTAATTCTGAAAATAATTTAATACATGACAATGATTTCATAAAAGAGTGATGATGTTAATAATAGTGATAAAAATAGGTGCAAAATTATAAATATACATTTCGCTGGCAAATAAGAATAGTTATGAAGGGAAAACGTGAAAAGGAACAGACAAAGAAAACTTTTAACAGTCTCAATATTTGAATTGTTTCCTTGCGCAAAACAGATTCCTACTCAGTTAGATATTGGCGAGGCCATCATTTGCCAATATTGTGCACTTGCGAATGTAGCACAGCAATTGTAATGAAGGGTGTAACATTAACATCATTAGCCATTAGCCTGTCTACTTGCACTGCTGGAACTATGTCCAGGGTCCGACTCCTAATGGGTCTATACCCATTAGGAGTTCCCATAATCCCCACACAAGGAACTAAATTTACACATTATAATACATAACTCTTATGTTGCATGTTCGGACAGTTTTTTCCTACACTGTTGTAGTAACCACTACATATTTTAAACAAAAAGCACAGAAAACTTTTGAAAGCCAGAGTATGCCAGAGAAAGCCAGTGTATGTATGCAATTGAAATCTCTCACATCTCTCTTTGAAAAACTGTGAATAAGTAGTTGCAATAAATCATCTTTATATCAATATGGTTTTGGATGATTGCATCAACATCATGCCTGACACAAGTCACCTGTCAATTAACAATTATTCTATTGTTACTGAAAATAATTTGTTATATAATCATATTACTAAGAAGGAACTGCCTTGGTGTATTGTGTATTATTGGCTTAAATAATTTACAATCCTTTTCCATGAAGAAGGGTCAGAAATTATTCGAAAATCTTCCATTTTTACACAAAAGTAAATATGTATAGTTTGTACTGACACTAATATCATCGTCATCATTATCAGCCTACTCC
>DWME01010269.1:0-10335 GCA_018244795.1 Parelbella ahira ahira
TCCCCTCCTTTTCTAATGGGTTTCATCCTACTGCGATTTTAATTGGTTTTAAAAATTATCGACCCTGGTCTATAAATGTTATTGCCGTACACAGACATCTTTCATAAATATTTTATATTTTTAGAAATATTTTGAGTAGAATTGAACAGATTTCAATATATCAAAAGGTATAGATAGTTCAGAAGTCTTACATGAAATGAGTCATAGTAACTTGGCTAATTATAACATGTTGTAAAGTGTGCCTTAACTTTAAATGATCTTAATTACCTAGAAAGCGTCCTATTTTATTAAGTTTACTTAACTACCACAAAACCAACTTAATGGCAACAAAATGGTTACAATACAAACCCTAGCATATGTATGAATACACGTATATACAGTTAATGAAAGGGTTTTTCGCAACAAAGCAGAAGAACTCTCAGCTATCGCAACAAAGTTCTATTCGAAAAGATCCTTTTGTATTTTTTTCCTATTCTCCTCGTGAATGTATTTTTCGCAGCGCGATAATGGCTGCAGGAGTAACCGTAATGAAGTGAAAACGGTTGATGAGAAAACAATTGTCTCGGGAAACAGTTTCCAGACGAGCCATTGAATACAGTCGCCGGAATATATACCCCCGTAAATAAAGCGATACCTATACCTATCTGTATTCTGTATATAGTTAACTTGAAGTTATTTTGCTTTTTACCGCAGTTTTTGCAGGAAGTATTTTGCCTATACACCACTACCAAGATGTATTTCGCCCTAAGACGGAGTATCTTCAGGGATTTGGACTTGACAAGATCTAGTTACTAAGTCACGACGTTATCGAAATATCGTCGGCCAAAAAATAAACGCCTTACTCAACCAACTATAGCGATATTTTTTATCCATGGAACTCAGTGATGGGGTTGGAAACTCGCATATTGGACGGTCAATATGATATAAAGATATGATAGGAAACATTTCCTTGATGTTCAGTAGCCACTAAGGAGTAAGTTTTTCTCGCGGCGCAGCTATGCACACTATAACTTGCTTTTACGCGAATAGTTCCTTGCTAGTATTTTAATGGAGGTATGAAGCAACATGCTTGCGACTTTAATCATGGGAATCAGATTAAATAAAAATATAACTTGGTGATGATGTGACGGTTAAACATATTTGTACAAATTGAGTTTATAATTTCCCAATCTAATTCGAGCGTTGCAAAAATTAATTTAAATTAAAATCGGTAAAGCATAAAACGATTAGATATGTCATAACTAAGCAGAAAAGTGATGATGGAATTGTCTCCTGTGCCCGAAAAAAACATCAAGTATTCATATAAAGTTATATGAATACCTTGACACAAGAGATCTCTTTAATATACGAAAGACTGTTTTATGCCTAATGTTGGTGGTTTGTAGTCGAATTGAATTTGGGCGATCAGACTTTATAAAAACTGATCTGATCAAAAGTTATGTGCAAAAAGAACAATGTAGGGAGCAGCGAATAGGAAATTGGAGATTCGGAATATTGCCGAAATCTTTAGCCGTTTTATCTTAATCTTTCGTTAGGTTTGATTTTCACGTTTAGATTCCATGAATTTTTATTCTCTAGATATATTATTGTATGTAAATTTATGAATTCAACCTATAAAATCAAACATAGTCGTATTTATGAAAAAAAAAATTAAAATACCATTCTAATTAACGAGTTAATAAGTGTTTAAAACGAGAGAAAATTGAAAGAAATAAAGAAAGAAAATATGTTTATTTTGGGTGACACGCAGTTACATACAACATAAAATAAAAAAATAAATAAAAAAAGACAAAAAATAATTAAGAGTACACTAATAATAAAATATGACAAATGAAAAAAAGAACAAACATAAAAAAATAAAATAAAAAAAAATGCAAAATAAAATGTACAATAAAATAACAAAATTTAAGAGTGCCTATTCTAAAACTGGTCTGTGCCGCAACCGCGTGCACCGCAAAAAGGTACGGACTCAGCTAAGCGGCGAGCATGAGTCACGACTTAGCTGAGAAACAAATTGGACTCAATGTTTAGTAATAATCTATGTGTCACTATATATCCATATACCAAATAGATTTATTCATACAAACTAAACGTATATATGTATGTATGTACATACATATATTTACATTCTTCGCCGACGTATTACCACGGCTAAATGAACACTAGCAATGGAATAATTCATTCAGTGATTTCGGTCTAGTTTTTGTGCTTGTATAGTAATTATCGTTATGAGTTAGGTATAATCTAAAAGGGGCTGTAATAATAACAATTCATTCAAAGAGATATGAAGACTTATACCAAGCAATCACTATAATTTCGAAAAAAAATTCTGTGCGTCAATCTTTGCTCTTTTTAGGTCCATTTCATTATCTCGAACAGTGGACTGTAAAATTTCCTCGGCTCCCTCAGCGGGGCCATTTAAAAACGTCATTAATGATAACGTTGTAATCATTGATGATGCTGATATAGATAAGATTGAGTAACTTACGTGATTCTTATCCAGTGCGACACTCGAGTATATTAAACCTACATTAATGTCTGAAGGACCTATCAATTTAGTAGGTATTTAGTGGCCCTGAAACGAGGCCCGGAGCTTACTGGTCCGACTCCAACACATGACTGTGTACAAAAAATGTGAGGGACAAAATTCCTAACCGGTTTTAAAACATGGACAAACAAGGAAATGCTGTGACATATAGAAACCCATCTCTATCATTGCCAGCCAATACACTGGCATAATGGTGTTTGGCGGATATCCAAACCAAGTATCGTATTAGTTGAAGTTTAAACCCATTTGGAAGTAAAACATATTGGATTGTAAATTATTGTGACAGTCAATAAAATGTTATGTGTTCTAGTCGAAAGCGGGTATTAACAGCCCAGATTAGTAAAGTGTCTTTAAACACGTCATGTCTAGAGTCGTAAGTGTGGGGATCGTATAATAACCCGATTCGCAATGTATATAATAATCATTGTTTAGAACTGTTGTTATGAGAAATGAGATGGTATTATTCAGGCGTTATCTGTGACATTCCCGGTCGGGACACTCGATAGCCCCAAGCTATGAAGCCTTTGTCCCTTTCATTAGGAATGTGCGTGGGTAAATAGAACTAGAACGTTGTAGGTAAGATGGGCTAAATACTTAATCAACTGAAATTTGTCTGACGCTGTTTTTTAGGACGTTCGATTATTACTTTTCTTTTAATTTTAGGTAATATGTCGAATTATTGTTAGTATATTATACGCCGGGAAAGGTAAACAGTAATTTATAACTACATATTTTACTTGAGCATACAATCTGTGCTTAATATTACACTATTAAGTAATTAATTTGCTTATTATTATCTAATTAGTTTTATCAATTTCACTTGACATCGAGTATTTGTAACATAATCCAATTAAAATCGATAACAATTCTTGTATCATTATTGTCAATATAATTTATGATTTAATATAATATTTGGACGGAGTGAAAAGAGGACACTACTTTTCGTAACTGGCTCTCTACATACACACGTAGAGTGTAACTCAATTCGTAATTTAAATTTAACAATCAAATAAACTGATACAAACAAAAGAAACCATTTATTAATTAGTAGGCGCACGCCGTGATGACGGATCCTCAAGGCGTATGGATAGAGGTGGGCTAAAACCACAATAGGTCCGCGCAGATCAAGCAGCCTCGAGAAGCATTTACCACGCGACGCAGTTCGCTTTGTATGAACCTGCCTAATTAAAAGAAAATTTACGAATAGCACCTATAAGTCTCTTTAGAGATATATATTTGGATTTACTTTATATGAAATCTTCAACATTTATAAACCTACATACAGACAGCGATCATCTTGAAAATAACTAAATGTTCGTACATGAATTGTTCCAAATAATTGTAAGTGTATATGTACATATGCATACCAAGAGGGACTAACTTTATACCTGTCCGTGTAGTCCCGATAGTTTCCCCGGGGCGTTCCAGAGTTGACCTTATCTGGTTCCCGACCATAACCCTTTTACTATATGGTCCCAGAGCGAACATACGGCAGAAAGTTGGCCATGTTACCGTTTACATAAACGAGACTCGTCCCAATGTAAAAGAAAAGTAGTGAAATATATAGATATAATATGTATGAACAGACTCACCAACAGATGTAACCTAAGATCACTATACTCCTCTGCTTACCCCTTTGGGGAAAAACAGGCGTGATATTATGTACACTTTCATCAAATTATTTACTTGAAAAAGCAAAGCACTCTCATATAAGAACACCAGTTGGTGAAACAAATTCCTCCTTTTAAAGCAGTAACCAATTAATTCTATAGTGTAGGTATGTCTGCAACACCCTAATTGCCCCTGTACGTTATCTGTATAAATAATAGCTTATATGAACTACTGCTTCGTTTATTTTAGTAATTTCCACCACTGAAGTCTGTTATCTCAATTTGCTAAGCAAAGGTCGGGTGTAGTTGGGAAGAGGTTATGACTGGACTAACGTACATAGGTCTTCGGACTTATTACGATTTAATCGAATATATGATCTATAGGCCTTTTACAAAATAACAAACACAATTCAATATAAGATACTTTAAAGGTCAACTTAATTCTCCAGCGCATAAAATCTATGAAATAACTCCGTATTACTGAACCTTTATCTATTATGATCCTTAATAATTCTATACGCTCCTTCTAAATGTACATTTAAAAATAATATACGCCCTGATTTATTTACAAATTCCACATCGTCCCTACAAAATATATTATTTTTTAATAAATAACCTGTCATAGGCGGGTAGATTATTAATTATTATAATACAAATATATCAAAACACGTAACAGACCTTCTTTGCGCGCCTTTTTTATCTGTGAAACGAGGCAAAATATTTTTCCCTTCCACAATGAATGATTGGCCTTTTGATCTGTTGCCAGCGGCGCAGTTTATAAAAGTGAACGTCCCAATTTGGTATTTTTTTATCAATGGAATAGTTGTGTCGACGATTTTGTGTCGCAGATATAGAAAAGGAACATCAAAGGGAAAAACGAAAATGTCATCCCAGTTTGACAATACATATCTCAAAGGCAATACTTGTTTTCTGTAGATCGATTACTTTTTAAACGTTCTTTTTATCCCGTGTCTTATTATATCTCGATAGAGAACAGGTAGAGAATATAATATTTCAAATAATATAATACATCATATAATACATCTTAGGATAGTCTAGTCATACTCGTATAATAGATATATATTATAATAGTCAGAGAATAATTATGAGTTCACACTTTCTTAACTGTTTATTAAGAGTGTTTTTGACATATTACACTCACTTTTAAAATATTGCACAATATAGAGGAATATTCTACAATACTGAATAATATCGAAAAATATTTAATCTACTTGACACCCAACAATATCGAATAATATTGAACAGAAAGTTAAACTTACTTTCAGACATGTAACTCGTTTTCTTCATAGAAACATTCTTCTCAATTCACAGAGGCAAAAAGCGAACACAAGGCTACATTTCATATCTTAGAAAGGGCGGATAGTTCTAGATTGTGATATTTTGTATAAGGTCTCCTAAAGGCACCGTATTCGCTGTTTTGTTTCACTTTGAGCGGCGTTTCTTTTCTCTGTAAAACAAACTTGGATAAACAAGAAGTATATTTTTATACATCATACTTTTTAAAAGCCTCACTAACACGGACTGCGGTTTGCAAAATTCGAAGAAAATATACACATACATATATAAATAAAATTGAAGTGCCTGTCTGTAAGATTAAAATAATAAATTTACAATGAGTGCATATGAATATATACGAGAAGTGGTACATATAACAAAATAGATTTTTTTATACTTTTGCCTGTCTGTAGAAACATATTTTAATTTCCGGTTGTAATGATGTTTAAATATGTATAAACTATTAAATAGTAAGCAATACAGCAGCTCTAATACTCATTATGTGTGTAGCATAATACATTGGCATAAAAAGTGCAGCAGAAATATTCCTTAACGTGTATTGTGATGCAAGTTGAAGGATAAGTGACATCACTACCCATTATTCCTACGCGACAAAGACACAAGTCCTTATACTGAGGTCAGTATAATAAGTAATTAATCGATTACGATTAGTTTTTGTTTCATTCACAGCTGCCAGGTACATAACGCTGAGGTACTTCGAATTAGATACACTGCTGTAAGTGCCGCCTCGCAGCAGTGGCGCTAGTGTCGAGAAAGAAAATTGTCGTATAAAAATGGCGCGCGAATTTTGCCAAGAAAAATTGTTCTTTCCAATTAAGATATGTGGTGACCAGTGTCCGCACTTATCGATCTAGGTGTATTAATAGAAAGCTTTCGCAATGAAAACTGAGAAGGCGAAAAAATAAGAATATAATGAATATTGAAAATAAACGGCCTGCCAAAACTGCGCTACTACTATGTAGTACTTGACCTTTACGCCACTTGTAGTTAGACAATGACTTCGAAATTTTAGATGGCGTTTACGACTTTTTAAAACCCTCACGTAAGGTTTGTTTAAAATACTTCAATGCATATAAAATGTGGTAAAGTATAAAAAAGTAATAGTACACCACAAATACAATTATTTCTACATACAAAAAGACAGTGGTTAAAGTTTGTAAATTTGCATTGATATATCGAACGTTGCAGGGATACCAACACAACATGCATGTAACCAGATGTGACAGCCCTAGCATTTTGTTCTCCTTTATTATCTTCAAGAGTACGTATGTACAAAATATATGTACGAGTAAAAGACGACATCGGGTAATTTGGCGGATACAATAAACAATTTTATGATAACCAGATGTTCGCTCCATCTGCGCTCCAACGCTACCAACAAATTACGCCGAATTACGACGAATCCGAGGAGCGCGGCGGTGTAAAAAGGACCCTAAAAATTATATCAATGTTGCCAATATGACTACTTTCAAGTTGCATTGCCTGTATTTTTTTATAACTACACAATATTCCGACAAGTACATTATATTGATAAAGCGACACTTGCTGTAACGTAATCTAACCTAACCTAAACTAACTAAAACTGACCTAGCCTAACCTAAACTAACCTAACCTAACGCTACACCGACTGCTAGATGATAGCCATATACAGTAATATTGCTGGAACCGTTTAATTCAAAAAATTCATTTGTAAATGACTTCATCACATTAATTACACGCCAGCAGCAATATCTTTAGCATCTATAACTATTCTACAGAGTAGAAAAACTTTGTGCGCCATTTGCAACATTTGCATATGACCTCAACGACCTGTTCTCATTATTTATGACTTGCGCTAACCACCGTCACAGCAAGTATTATAACATTACGTTTCTTGTGTCCTCTATGTGGGCACAATATATCAAAACTTGGGACTTGGTAACTGTGGAGGATGTGTATGGACTCTACTGCGTTGTTCCAATAACAATGTACGAACATTTAAACCAAATGGATGAGCTTGCGACAGTCCTACTGATCGTTATAAATATCACAACTTCAATGGGCGTGTCAAACATTGAATCTCGTTTGTGGTAACTAAATATATGCATGATTAAATCTGTACAGAGGCGTCACCAGCGGTAACAACTTCTAACATAACGGTTAGCCACTAAACCAAGTTTCTTCTGATCTGGACAGCATGCTCTAGAATGTTCCACACTTCCCTGGATTCTGATACGACATTGCAATTTATTGCAATGTTTGAAAACAATTCGAAATAACTTTGGCATATTATGTTATACTCACAGACAGAACGGATAGGTACGGAAATAAAGGCAACTAGAATGAGGTTACAGGAAATGTGCGAGTGCGCTGTAGACTTCCCTCGCTGTACCCTTCTTCTGTTTCTACGCTTAGTCATCAATATAAAACTCCTGATATTCAAAGTTCTCTGCAGCAAGATTTTTCATACTGAAGAGACGCTTGCAAACACACGAACACGCCCTTGTCTGTTAGTCTTGTGGTTCGTAAACGTGACCGGTGAGCTACTGGCGGTTAGTTCGACCCCACTCAGGACAAGTGATTGTGTGATGAGCACGTCTTTATTTCACTTGGCTGTAAATGGCTCAATTTAAGTGTATGTTCAGTCATTTGCATGTTTTTATTATATGTATCGCGATTCAAGACACCGTCACCCACCGGCCAGTCGATATATTGCGGCGTGCACGATTCCGCAATGCGTTCTATCATTAAAATCTCTTATTGTCATTGCCGTTCGCGGCCGGTAGGTTTTATTTATACAACCGCATTACTAACATTGATATTATATTTCACAGCGGACCGCTGCGACACTTTAACGTATTCCATATTGAATAAACGTGACCGAAGCTTATAATTGTGTTTTATATTATAATTAGCGTAATTAACATTAATTATGAATCAATACGAAATGAATTCTGAATTGGATGTTTACAAAATTAAAATATTTAGTTTGTTACGGAATATCTCTATCTAGAGAAAAGCGATGTCAACTGAGGGACAGTGCCGCCATTTGTTCAATTACGATTGTGCTCAACCTACCCACAATAATTTATTCTCTATGAAATGTTACCTCTGTATAAACAAAACAACATAGCATTGAATAGTTAGCATAAACACCAATGTTACAAAAAAGGCCACTGGCAAACATAGAAAATTGTATTCCTAGATTGAAAATCTATGTAAACGAACATTGTTTTTGAACAATGAATGTTGAACAACTTTTAACGAGACTATAATATTAAGATTGTAAAAAAATACCTAAATAAAGCATCTGAAGATTCAGTCCGCGATTTCGTTATACGTTTCTAAACTTTACATTTGTAATACTTTACGTTTCTTAACTGTAGATAAGTATCATTTCATTCGTATGTAAATTAAATGTATTTTAATGTAATCCAATATACTTCAACATGTCTAGAAATAATTATATTAATCTGTTAAACCATAAAGTACTAAATCACTGAAAGCCAGTATGTACGTAATTAATGAATATAATTTTCAAACACTTTGCAAGAGTCTTTGAGAGGATTAATTAGATTTATTAATAACTCTCTTGAATACAAGGGATGTGATATCATTTTTAATAAAGTGCAATCATAAACATATGCTTTTAAACTTACAATGAAACTAGATACAATTTTAGTTTCATTAAAATATCTTCACATTGTCCAACTTTAATAATGCTAAAAACATACCTACATTTAAAGATGCGAGTAAAATACATCATAAGATCCATGACTCACCAGCCCAATATTTTAAGCCGCTTTTTGTACATTAGAGAATCCTTTGTATATTCTTTCACGGCTCGTATGTTATCATCATGAATTACATCTCATTTTAATATGTAACATTAAAATTGCTAGAGGCAATGACTTGAAGGTCTACAAAAGAAACAAAATTTCAACTAACTGTTATAGTTCACTTGGAAACGATTCTTTTTGAATTACATATAAGTACCAATAATGTTTAATCATGTACTGCAGGCTTACAAGCAACGTACTAAAGAATTACACAGTAGATATGTATGTTCTTTTTTGATCCGATGACCTTAAGACGACTAAGTAGTAGTGGTTGAATTGGCTCAGCGCAGGGCCAATTGTTGAGGCAACACATCTTGGGAGTAGCATATGTTTAGGCGTGGAGCAATATGTACCCAAGTACATATTTCCAATATTAGAACATTTGATAGACTATTTGTAAGACTAGAGATTCGTATAAATAACATCTAAAAAGATTTTCCAAAGAAAAATATTATATGTGGAAGCACATCGCGAACAAATGCAAAGATTACTAATGCACGACTTGTTACTTTGCAAAACGGAAAAATGCGATCGCGGCCAGTAATAAATTAACCTTTTTGAGATTTTCTGTACAGAATATAAAGTGTATGAGAGTGAATAAAAACATCTGCAGCGAAATATTCGAATAAAAGTTTCTATGGAATAGTAAAGCGGTTCAATTTAAAAATGTATATCTTTTCTATACTCACTAAAGACTCTCGCAAGTTGAGTACCTACTTTTTTAATAATAAATATGTACAAAATAGTACAAATATATCTACTGGTAAACATGTTAAATGTGTCACAGAACTAAATCGAACGAGTAAAAAAAACCTCTAAATTCTCGTTCTCTTTGAATTATTTTCCTATAGGAAATATTCTGCATACTAGGTTTAGTGCTAAATTGTGAATACCGATACAAACGTTTAGAATTATTGAAAGTAATTATTTATACATAAGTAGGTACCTAAGTATGAACAAGTGTTTCAAAATAGCACCAATGATTATACAAAAATGAATTCACCATTTAAGAGGACCGGGGCACATTATGAGGAGCGATGGA
>DWME01010270.1:0-10334 GCA_018244795.1 Parelbella ahira ahira
GGAATGATAGTTAAATTACCGACGGCACCTTATTCATTACGGACTGACAAACGTACATTACGCCCCACTGAGATTCAGAGAATTTTGATTAAAGTTGCTCACAATGCTTACCTAGGAGCAGTGTTGCCATGGTTTATGAAATTGCGCGTAAAAAAATTGCACGCGTTCAATGAATTATTGCATTTTATTATTATCCACTATGCAAATAAAGGAATAATTAATTAAAAGTATCTTTATTACACATGTGACTGGTAACAGGGTGTATGTAACAACTCAATAATATTTTAAATCATAAAGTCACATAAATACCTACGTAAAACATTTTTTTCTGTCTATTTATCGGGATTTTATGTTCGTAATTAATTTAGGCTGAGAGGTTAATTACATATAGGTACTTGTCGTTAGTAGGTACTGGTTTTACGATCTCTTTTGAGGAAATTAGACATACCTATTCCCGCCGTAAAACATGTATATACACTACTTCAATAGTAATTTCCACCACACAAAATTTCGCTAAAATCTATTTATTTTTTATGATGATTTCTAAAAGTATTGTTTTTGAGGTCTATATCAAACATTACAGCTATTACTATTTTCAAAATATTTTTCTCTTATCCCTATAGCATCCTCTTCATCAGGTAGTAGGTATATAAGACAAAAGCTGGTGCAGTTCTAACAATCTCCATTTATATAAATATATTATCGTTGAATATGCTAAAGTTTATCTTAAATAAAATCTGGCTACTCTTGCTAGGAACTTGATACAATACCGTGCGTGGGAATCGTCTCCAGCTGTGCAATTAGGGAATGCCGGGAGCGAGGGCGCTCAGTTACCTGCAGCTAGTAATGTTTTTATTGCGATACTCCTTCACGGTCCTTCCTATCAAACTTTCCGTATAGAAAAACATTCTGCACAAATTCCATCATGCGTGTTTTTTTACGATCCTTAAATCTGCAACTGAGCTAAGTTAATATGCATCTTTAACCGTTGAGTTGCTTCCGTGTCGTTTTGTAGGACCGGTTTAACAAAAGTTCCATTATCTTAAAAGTGTGAGGAATCGTTAGTTGAGAAAAAAACCAAAAAAGACTCTGTGATACTGAATTTTAACTAGAAGGAAAAGTTTAAAAAAGTCATCCAGTTTCCAGTTTAAAGTCCAAGAAAGCATGAAACGCTGCTACTCTCTGTAGATACTTCAGCTGATTAGTGCATAAATAACCTGAATGTAATCGTATCCTACGTAGAATACATTTTAGCTGCCCTAAAAGTAATTTCACATAACTTTTATGCGTTAATGTCAATGATAAGCAAATAACTTGGAGTTATATTCGCACCCACTATTCGATGGATCTTGTTATTTTGATTCGTGATATCATCAGTCTTGCGTAACCAAAATATTCGTAGCTATTGTAATGTTATTGTTGTTATTACTATATATTACTCACACAGCCTAAAGGTGAATCCCAGAAAATGCTACCTATTTTCATTAATAGTCGCATATCTCTATCTAACATTCATCTTACTAAAATTTTATTGTAATCGTTACAGTTTGGTATATTAGCCGGAACGACGATGATACTCAGATTCTTTATATCTCTTCTGCCCTCACCTTCTAAAAACATATAGATACATATAATTGTGCTATAGTACGGGTACCTACTTGGTAACTTCTCGTGGTGTTACTTTTATTCTTCGTAAGTTATTGCCTTGTCTGTTTCTATACATATAGGTACCAACATTGGCTACATTTTGTATGTAGGTATCGGGACGTAAATAAGGTTGACATTTTTACGTTTTAGCGCTTGAAGCAATTCATGGAAATAGATATCTACCTAATAGAGAGAAATTCAAGGAATTTTTAATGGAATAAAACTTTTTTGAACTTTGAATTTAGTAACGAACCTAACTATTCAAATATAAAATAAACTATGTGTTATAAACTGTATGAGAATGTTTTGGGTTTATGAAAGAATTGTTTAAACGCATCTCGTACAAAAGTATCTTTATGTTTTCATTCGCTTTGCCAGCTGGTCCTTTCTTACAGATTTATTCGTGTAAAAGAAGTCATACGCAAACAAAGCAAGACCTCTACCACCTTTGTTATTCGAACAGATTTACACAAACACTACATAAATTTAATATTGCTTTGCGATCCAAGTCACTTTGATTCCGCCATCTTGTTTTTTCATGTTCGATGGAAGAAATAAAACGAAATGTCTTTATTTACGACTCTACTGTTGATTACAAGTTTATACGTTTAATATAAGAATAAGAAAGTTGGTTGTTTATACTAATTTGCGACTATATTATAGGTACTCGCCCACATTTTTTCTTAGGAAAATAGATATAGCACAATCCCCACAAAGTTATTACAATAATGTCAGCCGCGTACCTTCACACGGCGTAAATATTTCGGAGCACATATAAAAAAGGGTGCCATTTCTGAGATGTCTATTTAAATATGTAGGTACTGTTTTAATAATGCAATAATAAAAAAAAGATAAGTTATATAACTCGATGAATAAAAACGGGTACGGATAAAAGGTACATACCTATAACTCGTTGGAATTTTTATACGAGTATAACGTCTTTAAAATATGATTTTATACTATTCGAACATAACGATAAGTCAATTTTACACTATATTAACTGCCATTCAGTGGATCGCTAATGCACCCAACACAAAATCTAAAACCGTTATAGGTATCTTTGTATGGTTAATTATTATGATAAATAAAGTACATTGAACTCGTTACAAACCTTCAGATTACCACCGTTCCTCTCATTTATTCCATTTCATAACCAATTAATTAAATTACACGAGCTGCAATTACAATCCATAATAACCTTCTGTTAACATACTGTTCGTAAACAAAAACAAAAATAAAAAAACATTTTCGACTCTATAAGTTACTCGTATGTTGAGACACAAGCAACGTAAGCAAATAAAAATCCATGAACAGTATACTATACCTACTTATAGAGCGCCTAGGGGCCTCATAAGATGAATTTATTTCGAAGTATAAATTAATTTACTTGCGTAGATGCACGTTTGCTTTGTACGGGCAAGAGGAACATACGCTCACTCTTAAGAGGAACCGCTGCAATAAAGTGTAAATCATTATGTTGTAAGTGCAACAGCAGACGTGTGACTCGGATGCAACATCTGTGAACCTGTCTCATACCGTTTAAAGTATGTTGGTATCTTGTGCATGAAGCAACAAAATTACGCCTAGATGTTTGTTTGTTTTCATAGATTTATACCGTTGAAAATATTGATATTATCGATAGTTAGATTTAGAAGGTAATAATAATATTAAAAATGCTAATTTTTTCTTTTATTTCATAGACTATCATAAGAACATCACCATCATATTACATCGAATAAAATTATGAATTGTTAACAAGTTTTGCACAATTATGAGGAAAACGACCTCATTTTGAGGTCTACAGATATTTCGACCGTTTCATACCAAGCGGCAAACATTCCGACTCGCAGACTCGCGTGTTTACCTTGCCCCGTGTGTATTTGTTCCCGTGCTTTTGCTATACTGATATGTATGGGGAACTGGTGTACGTTCGTTATGCCAAGTTAACCAAAACGAAAGTTTCCTCTAGGGCTATTCTTTTGTTGTATGAACGCGGCTACATATGTTTATTACAAGAATGTAGAGCGTATACAACAAAGAAAGTAGAGTGCGTAATCGCTCTCCTTTTTTAACGAACAACTTTTTGTCGTTGTTGAAAGAAATATTTTAATTCAGTTCCTGTGCTATTTCCTGTATTATTTATTGACTTCGTCAGTTGAGGAAAACTCATCATCGTCTTTATCATCTGAGCCTCGTTCTTTCCACTGCTGGACATAGGCCATTCCCAACGTTGGGAATGGCCTATAAATAACACCTAGTTATAGTAAAATGTCACTCGGCACCAAGCATCTCAGAGACATTCCAAAGCTTTCCCATTCCAAGTTCCAAGTAGTTTAATTTCGTCACATTCATTGTTTAAATGACTTTATTACATATGTGTCTGCCCAATGACTCCATCCAATTTCACGGTTACGTAATAAATCACTTTTTACTATATTAAATTAGTTTTTTCCCGAAGTAATTTACGGAAGATGTATGATAGCATCGGACGGACTGATCATTAGCGACATAGGCGCAACGCTTAACGTATTCAGCGCCAATCAATGGACGTTTGTATAAAAAGATATATTTACGTACCCCAAGGCATTATTGACATTTCTCGCAGCGATAATTTTTTAAAAGCTTTATTAGTGTTAGTATTAGGTTACCAAATTAAGTACCTAATATTATTGACTGGATAGATTAAATGTAGGTAGGTATAATACATACCTAATCGTATTTTGTGAGACGGTAGTGAAAGTGTAAAAAATAAGTGCCTTCAGCGTTATTTCAGTTATTGAAATATTACCAAAGAGAACTAGCTTCCTAGGTATTAAGACAATATTCGACATCATCATCATCATTTTTATCAGCCTAATCCCGTCCTCCTTTCCTCTCCAATGGCACGCCACTGAGCTCGATCTTCAGCTCTTCGCATCCAACCACTGCCAGCCACTGCGCGTATATCATCACTCCATCTAGCTGGAGGGCGTCCTACGCTACGTTTGCCAAGTCGTGGTCTCCGCTCCAGAACACGTCTGCTCCGGCGGCTATCGGCTCTGCGACAGAACCACCACTGCCACTATTCGACGTGAATAATTAAATTCGAGCTTGTTGTTCTTATAACGGTTTGTTGTTGTTGATTCGTATATTTTAATAGGAAGCAAAAGTATACTTGCTGACAACATTTGTCTGTAAATCGTATTACTAGTGTCGCTATTTGTAGCTAAAGTATATAAATTATCTGGGTTAGTAACACAAGAGTAATCTAAATATAGTTTAATATCACTGAACACATAAGTAGTGCTTATAAAAATATTGTAATTATTTCATATTAAATGTAAAAAGCTCAATATTTTTTTGGGAAGGGCCAAGTGTAAGAAATAAAACTTAGAAGACTTAAATGAAATCTAATCAATAATTTTTCCGTGATGCGCGCACAACAGCAGACTTCTATAATTTTATTTATATACAAGGGAACTTCCCCGTGTGCTGCTGTGCCTGCGGCTTGTCTCTTATATAATTAAAAGAAATTGCACATATAATGGATATAATACTGTAATATAATATAACGTACTTTCGGCTTAATTTTTCAATGAATACTTTTCCCGTCTTAAATACTAGATTTGCAAAAAATTGTAGGTAACTACTTACTTATTTTAATTAAAAAATTGAGACGACATTATAAAACAATTTTAAGCGTTCTTCTTCAAATTTCGAACCACCTCTATATTATTTATACTACGAAAATTTATTAGATGCCTCATTGAGGTAATAAAATTATATAATTTTTAAACATACAAAATTAATATTAACAATTTTTACTCTTTAATGCTACTTGCCAAACAAGCCATAAACATTTCTGGAAAACCAAACTCTAGCTATTATAACTTACACGAGTATAGGTTCACGCTATATCACAACAGGCACTGCGTTAATTCACAGTACCTACCGCGTAACACAACGCTGATCCTAAAATTCATTTCCCTTGTTAATCTCAAGGCCAACGAACTCTAAAACACCGAACAGATTTCAATTCAGCTAGCACATTGGCCATTTAAAAATAAAGAACATTTGCACGCATTGAGCGAATTTCATCAAAACACAATGGCTAGTGTTACAGTCTCGCGTTACTTTAAATTAGTTGCACTGTTATCTTACCTGGTTTTGGCCTGTTTTTTTTCCTTTATCCCACTTGTTTTACACCAGTAGTGGAGCCGTTCGTTTGCGCGTTGTCAATCCGCGACTTGAATGACATTTCTGTTTTTTCTATAAAATATACAACGTAAAATTATTCTATACACAGCGTAAACTATACGATACAACCCCTAACCTAAAATATACAAGGGTAAACGCATTGAATTTTCTTAACTGAACTCTAAAATTTCACCATCGATGCATGGCATAAAGCTGTAATGCATTTTTTTGAGATATTAGTATAAATCCTGCCTTACACTCAGTATTACAAAATTCAAAGTCTAATTTCCTTAAGTGTTGAATAATTCAGACGTAACTTGTTTTGAAATATCCGGAAATAACACATTAAGGGTTATAAAAACCTATTGTAGCTTCGTTTGTACGTGCTGCGCGTGCAATTTGCACACATACGTTAAGAGCAGTCTGCAGAGATTTGATTGCGTCTTTGGGTTTTGTGACTGCGTTTTCTACTTACACTTTATTACAGTCTAATGCGTTACTCCCCTTCCTATTTATCTCCATCTTTAAGCGTTTTACTCAAACCGAGCGGTATACCGCGAACCGAGCAGAACTTAGCAATTTATAACTTAATAACAATATTGACAAAATAAAATCTTGGTTTAAATATGCTTTTTACCAACTTTTTACCAATTTTGATAATTATAACATGGCCCCTACTCGGTTTTCCTGTCTAAATGATAACAAAATCTAAAATCTAAACAAACTGTAGGTATTAGGTAGACTGTGATTTTACTCTTATAAAATATTTTTAAAAACTATTTATTATTATTATTTGCTTTATACTTTGATTTTTAATTATAAACACTACTGACACAGCGGTGAGCTTACCGGAGATTTATTTTCATTGACACAATCTTTACAGTTTTATTCCAATGTATGCTCCAATTCCAATTGTAATTCAGTAGCCAGTACCAGTACCCTACGAGTATTCAGGAGGGCGCCAAATTTGCTTTTACCGATATATGGCGAATCAAAAGAAGGGTGAGTTAGGTAGGCAGGATTTAGGCTTTCATATCCTTCAAAATAAAACAATGTTATACCTACGCGCAGTGAAGTATAAAATGGAGTTTGCTTTAAGTCTAAAAGGTTGTATGGACGCGAGCATTAAACAGCGATTACAAAATTTGTATTTGAAAATCTACATAAAATACACACTTACTGCCATATCTATAAGAAATTTAAATTTTAAAGATAAGCGCTACAATATTAAACTGAATTATAAGGAAATATTTTTTCAGTGGTAGTAGTCAGTAGTGTCGCCGTTCTCCTCGAGCTTGTGATCGCTAAGTCTTTTGAGTGTCGCGAATACGCTGGTCAATAGTACCGTTGCGTCAGTTTGCCGTCAATGGGCAGGTCGAGCGGCGACCCTGATGCCCTATAGATCCATTAATGTGCAGCCTACAGCCCCCAGACATAACAATTTGTTAGGTGTAATTTATTTTAGTCAACACACTCGAATATGGGCACAGGGTTCAAATATGTTCGGCACGTTTAACCTGAAGGGTGCTTTACGTATCACTCAATACTTTTATGTTAACTGTAAACTTATCACCTACTGTCTAATTCTCACTGTATATGGTTATAGGTTAAGATATTAAGGGCAAAATATTTTGTAATAAAACTTATAAAGATCGTCTACGTGATAAATTTATGTATAATTTCTGTAATAAAACTTTTTTTGTTTGCTGTAATAAACCAAATTCGTTTAGAAATGCGTAATTAATTGATTCATTCGCTGTCAATAAGTTGTAGAAGAGTATTTTCATTGTATGTAATGAATTAAAACAAACATATTGATTAGTGGACTATGTTGTGGTAGGTAGATACATGATGGGTAATAAAAACGTCCAGAGCGACAAGAAGTTCTATGTCAATGAAAAGTAGTTAATTGGTTCATCTTTTGTTTTTTGCTGACGGGAGCGTTTAATTCAATTATCGCAATGACAGGTGATGTCAGGTTCGACATGGCTGGCGGCAAAAAGTTGGCGCGGACGATCGAGTGCGCGGGCTTTATCCGATGTAACATCGACATTCGACCCACTTACCCCGCACAGACAATAAAACTAATCAGGATAGCTGTTATTAATTAACACAGTTATAACTGACAAAAGAAATTAACTTATAGCAACATAACGGGCCAGATTTCAAAACTACATAGGTAAGTATGCCGTTGGTTGATAAATAATTACATTTTTTAGTTCGCATTAAAATAGGTGTCGGCTTGCTAAAAGGTTTGTGAATGGAATAAAGTGAAAATAAATTAAGCCTTTATAAATGAAAAAGTGTGGAACGCACTTCAGCCGCAGGGTAGGGTCATGATACTATGGTGCTACGGCTGAATAATCATAATTTAATTTAATACATTACATATCGTAAATTTACTCTGAAAGGACACTTAACAAAGGTTAACCATTCACATAATGTATCTTCATTCCTATAATGTATAAAATATTGTGTTCAAAGCTTTTAAACATTGTTACCAATTTCTGTCTAATACTTATAACGAAAAAAAACCCGAAATTTCATTGCAGTCGTCATTCGATTGAGCACAAAGCTTGTCTTTCGTTTCCAGAAATCAATGTTGTTTGCGACGTGTGGTGGCCGGTGCCCCTCGCGAGGGTGGCTGCCACCCTGCTCTATAAATCACTGTCCATTAAGAACCGCATTTCTATATCGGCAAATAATCCCGGTCGGACACACGACGATGACAACAATTGTAGCACGTGCCCGGGCAGAAATTAATTATACATGTGGAATTTGCGAACAAATTTGTACGACGAGCGTTTTATTGTAATGTAAATAAGACTAGATTAAATGTAAACAAACAAAGCCATTTCGAAAGTAAATATTACAATTTCGTTATATTATTTATGGCAAATTCTAAAGAGTCACCTCATTAAAAAAATTAGGATTCAAGTAAAATAAAAACACAATGAAAAAATATTACGTCGTTATTTATTATTGGTATATTAGATTATATAAAATTCAAAAAAGAACAACATGCATAATATATAGTCATAGAGAACGTTCTAGAACTTATACTTTGTACATACAAATAGGTAAAGATTATATCCATCGGACGAGGATATTAACGCTAATACCCAATTATAGACTCTGCGGATAGGCCCAACTTTGCCAAAGAAGATTAGTTTCCCAACGACGAAATAGGGGTGACTCTGAACTCTATTGAAATGCCTTGATCCTGCTATTGACGGGTCAATTTTTATAGTTTCGTACTACGGGGTAGATTAAACGACTGAATTGTTTTTGTAAAGCACGTTCATTATTAAACGTGTTTGTACATTTAATAATCTTGCTATACATGTTTGCCGTTTAGAGCTGTTAAAATTCTCGGTCATAACAAACTGTTATTGTTGAATTAATGAATAGTGGTTAAAATTGCGGTTATTGTTATCGTAATGTAAGTCGGTAAATCACACCTTATTTTAAGTTTACTTATACTTTACTATTAGTACCATACACAAATGTTTGTAAAAAACAAATGCATCTTAAAGAAAGCAACGATAGAAATGTGAACATGTAAAGTTTTACGTATTTGTGATTTTCTTATCTTACGTTCCTAGCAAAGAAAACTGAATATTAGTGGACCGAAAAATGAAAGTTTGAGAACCGTTCGTTGGTCTAGACGTTGGGGTGTGTGGGGGAGATATTAATATTACGAAACGATAAAGTTACATTCAATTTGCTACCAGCTTATCAAATACCTTCATGAGCATGTTTGCGGGCGAATTTAGATAGCGTATACGTTGCAGGGTTTTGAAAATGAAAAAGATTTCAAAATCAATCATTCTGTTGTTATTTTCTTCATTGACCTCTTGACAAAACATACAGTATAATCATCACTTCGAAAAATGTTAAGCTATTTAATGATCAGATTAAATTGAAGACGTTTAATAGATATTAATTTATACCTACTCGTATACTCGTACGTACAGGTCTCTGCAGTTAAAAATATAAAATTTAACTGTACCTTCAATAAGACTATAGTAAACAACTGAAAGGTTATTATAAAAGTTTTTATTAGATCTTATTTGTACGATGTCCTTTATATATGAGATAGATCAATCTAGTACAGAAGGGCATATAAATCTAAATGACCATTACCGCCCTTGACCAACACTCGACACCTAAATTCGAACAAGAGGTGACAGATGCGGGTGCACTTATATAAAATGCCTCTCGTCTATGAAATTGCACCGATTCTTTTAAATGACGCCACCTAAGCGTGCAATACTGATTAGCGACAGAGAGAGGGTGGCAGTTATCCACATGGAATAAACAGGTGTGGCGAAAGAGACACAAAATAAATTACCAGATATTTATCATTGATTTGGTGTATTTGTTTGCTATCCCATTTTTTCAAAACAACGTACTTACTTATAAAATAAAATTTTCTTCTTCTTCTTAGCGTGTCGATGACAAACACATTTTAAGTCCCTAAATGGTTTTAGCCCAGAATTTTGCCACGC
>DWME01010271.1:0-10334 GCA_018244795.1 Parelbella ahira ahira
CGCCTCCGCTGGTATGGCCACGTCTCACGGAGATCGGCAAATTACGTGGGGAACAAGTGTCTCGCCATGCCGCCTCCGCCGGGTACCAGAAAACGGAGCAGGCCCAAGAAACGCTGGCTTGACGTCGTTAAAGATGACATGCGTGCCAACGGACTCACCATTCAGGATGCCGAAGATCGTGCGAAGTGGGCTAGACTAAGCCAGAAAGCGGACCCTGGGTCCTCACACACTAGTGTGAGGACGTAACCGGGATAAACGCTGAGATGATGATGATGATGATGATAAGACTAGTCGAAATTTTAATAGTTTAATTCGTAATAATTATATAACTAATGTTAAATAACTAACAAGAGGGCAATTCGTTCATGAAAATTGTTTATATCTATATTTGTGATAGACTAAAATGGAATACCATTTAAGTCTATCACAAACATATAAGGTATAAACAATTATCATGCAAGCAAAATATTGCTTTATAACGAAGTATATCACATTTCAGTACCATTACACGTTTGCCGTATGTCAGTGTGCGTTCGTCGGGTGGCAGCCCTACAGTGGAGATGAGGTAAACGGCAATAACGTAATTCTAGATAAGCTTTTATGTGGTTAGAAACACTTCGGAGTCAAAACGTTCATCAGTTTTATCTAATGATTATGCTCAGTTAAATCAAATTTAGCCGTTATGAAAGAAAACAAATATTGATGTGATGAATGTACAAAAAGCATTTCGGGTCTGTAAGTATAGAGATATATTTATATGGCTCTCGGTGCGCTCTACCTACCCGTAAAATACGAGGTTTAAAGATAATACTGTATATAAAAGAGTTCCGTAAAATTCCTTATAAGTTTAGATATTGATATAATGATGTTACTCTTTTGTAAACGATTTTCATACGTAGTTAGTTTATACTGAATTATCATGGGCAGTAAAATCGAAACGTTAACAAAAGGTAAGACCATTATTAATTTTCTTTGTTATCTATGTGATACGTAAAGTATAAAAAAATCTATAAGATTTCGACTGAATTGTGGGTTGAGTGGTTGCAAGTCCGACTGCCGATCGGGAGATTCTGGGTTTAAATCCCGGGTCGGGGACAACAATTTTTTTTTTAATTTAGAATTTCTAGCAATGACTCGGAGTCTGGAATTATGCCCAGTGTATCCCAATAGGCTCACCATCTATTCCTTGGGATTCAAACGTAACCGGTGAAACGCGGGAGTGTACTAGACTCTTCTGCTTACCCTATCTACTAGCCTATCTCTTAAAATATCCATATACCCAGGAACTGATATTCAAATTAAAAAAAAAAACCTATGACTGGATAACAAATCAGTGGAAGATAATGTTCATTCCAACATCCCGACAATATAAAGTGTGCTCGCTAAAACGTAACGTGAACCATCGCCAAGTGCATATTACGAAAGAAACGTAATCCGTTAAAAGGTTTCCGGCGAGACGTATCATAGCGGCGGGTGTTCTCACACTAATCGGTTTCGATTCGTCTAGCACCGGACGTTACACTGAGATATGTGCTCTTTAAATGTTTTAACTGTTTGTCGTTCTTTAAAGCGATGCTGGATTGGTTAGAGCATTCAATTCGAAAATACATGGTCGTTTTAAAGATTGAGAAAATATTTTTTTCATTTTGATCGCCCTCTCGTGTCTTTATTATTGTTATTATAACTCAAAGTGTACACGAAATACCTAAATCTGACAGACGGAGACTTTAAAAACACGAATAAAAGTTTGTTCTTGTCTTATATATGTTGCGTTTACTTTTATCATGTTGCGTATCAATGTTATTTGTTATATCAGCAAGTTCAATTAATTAATTTTGTAGCTCGTCAAAAAATGGCAAAAAAAGTTTACGAGTTTTAGAGCGTATCTCGAGCTGTCATCTATTAGAATAATCAGTAACTGGGTTACTGAATTTTTATTTGATAGCTCAAATAAAAGCAGTAGCCTGCTTCAGAATATTTTCTCGAGTATTTGCTTGTTTTAGGCAGCTCATTGAACAATCGTTTTCGATCGTTACCGGTTCAATAGATATTAGAAAACCATTATTTCACCTTCTGACGAAATTGATTGAGTGAATTATTTTTTTTACCTTAAACCTTCTCATTTTGAGACGAATCCTGGGTCCAACAATAGAAAAATAAAAGGGTTGATGATGGTGATGACAATGATGATGATGGTGACGATAATGATGATGATGGTAACGATAATGAAGATGATGGTGACGATAATGATGATGATGCTAATGATGAGTCCACTAACTGTTACTGAGTAAACATCTACGCGAATTTCGGTAACGCGTTCACAATAGCAGAATATTAAAATAGCATAATTTTATAATTTTGCATACGTTAAGCGTAACGTATATATATACTTATATAAATCTGTCCAGTTGTAATACAATAAAGTACATATAGCGGTAGATGTGTT
This sequence comes from Parelbella ahira ahira, assembly GCA_018244795.1. Lineage (NCBI taxonomy): Eukaryota > Metazoa > Arthropoda > Insecta > Lepidoptera > Hesperiidae > Parelbella > Parelbella ahira. Next base: position 2,447 of record DWME01010271.1, read on the forward strand.
AAGGGATACTAATAAAGGAATGTCATTAACGTACGTGTTCTACTTCCCACGATGGAAAATGTGATGCTATTAATATAATATAACGAATAATTAGCCAGTTTCTGTACATTACCTTCGCACATATTATAGAAACGTGACAAAATTCGAGAAATCTCGATAGAAACTAAACGCCAAATAACCGTAACTATGGGCAATATAGTTCTATATTCAAATTAGCTTCCGGCCTTTCATTGCCTAGAACAGACGCAGGTAGTAAATAGAAGTGGCACGTCAGTTACAGGTCTTGAAAACATAAACTTGTTATATTTATTAAACAGTCCAATTGTACTTCGATGGAAAACGAATAATATTCGAATAATTCAGATGAAAATTAAATAAAAATTAAATCTCGGAGATAGATTTGTATTACTTTAAAATCATTATACTAATGAGATCCATATTAAAATACCCATAACTTGGTGTAAAAGACGAACAGAATTACTTTTTATTATTTAGTTTTACGCTAATTGCTGTGGTTGTAGAGATTGGTGAAAGGTAGTTTGTAGAACGTTGAGATTGGTTGTTTATATTTAATAATTAAACTCTATCAACCTAATAGTTGGAGGGAATGCGAATTGATTTAGAAATGTCACCTCAGTGTATGTTTTTCATATACTTCGTATGTATATAAAATAAAACATTTCTATTAGCTCTATAGTCCTTTGGTATTAAACGAAACGTTATTTTTTCCGAACTGCAAACGAATACGACCCAAAAGCGATTATGCTTGAATCTGTACAAAGCAATTTGAGATTCATTCGATTTTCAATTTGAAGCCAATCAGGGCGCAGTTCAGCCGCCTACAATTTGTGTCCCACCCGCTATCAAATTCAAGGTATTGCGAGTTAAATTTCACTGTCAGTCGTGGAGTGTAACACACACGACGATGTTTCTGGAACATTCGCGAACGTACCTAATCTTGAGCTGTTATGACTTTTTGTCTTAGATATGTAACAATTGGCCTAGTAGATGATACATAATAATATTGCATAAATATCTTGGAACCTCTCCACTCACGGTTATTTAATCCCAAAGCAACCATCACGTCTCAAACGAACGTCGTAGCTTCTTCGAGTCGAAATTTATAGTTAACGGAAATTATGTGGCAGCGAGAGGACCTCAGAATGGCGCTGCTCCTCCCTCCGTCACGCGCAATGCATCAGTCTATACTGAATGTATTGAACTCCTCGATTCCTTATCCATGAAGTGGTGTCATTAAATTTTGTATGTAGATGACATGTAGCTGCAACACAATATTTCCTCCCGATTTTACTAACATCAGTTGTAAATTTAAAGACTTATTTAACATATTTAACGCACACTTTGTGTTACGTTAATGACACTGCCAGGCAACAACAAGGACACAGCAGGATAAAATCAGTTCGACTTTCAAGTTAGCACCAATCTTAAAAGCTTTAAAATATAAAAAAACTGAATTATTATTACTAATATTATGTCATCACGCCAGATCCCAGGTTGTGTGGTAGGCAGAGCTTTCACATAGCAACGGTTTTCCTACATTATTCCTCTTCATACACTTTCTTGATGAATATAAATTGCAATCTAAATAATGTTTAATTTGACAAATCTTAAGCAATAACTTATATTCACAAAGAACAGCTCGACACTACACTCGCATTATTAACTACAGCACCATTTCTAGCACCGGATACAAATAAATAACGGAAGGTTTATCGGCAGCCGATTACTGTGTTATTAAGCCACTGCCAAGCTTCTTTTCCTCGCGAGATAAACTTTGGTCAGTAAATAGTGGACCCATTTATTTTTTTAAGTACGCATTGTTGGGGGAATAACAATATAACGAGTGCGTCATACAAATGTATTCGTCGTACACTAATATGTATGATCCTAATGTTGTTTTTGAGAAGCCTATGTCCAGCGGACGGGAGTAGGCTGATAATGAATGAATGAAAAAATGTTGTTTTGGAACAATCAACAAAAACAGTGTTTTGTGGTGGATGTCATCAAGCACTGTCTCCCTCTCCCACCTTGCAAACACGTACGTTCCGCCTCGAAGTGGAATATCAAGGTTATAATCTACAGTGATTATAAAAATGCCTGTTGAATCTCTCAACATTTTATTTCTATAGAAGTTACAACGTCAAAAGTAAATAATACCACTTACAATTTCGATGTAAAAACTTGTAAACAGGATGTCTACAACTATTAAGCGTAAGCATGCCTTGAATAAACGTCCGAGTCATTACCATAAAGCGGGCGACAATGTGAGACTAACTTACACACATACTACTTATATTATCTTCACGCCAGGTCCCTTAAGCGGTAAGCAGAGAGCACGAAGTGCTAAATATCCCTATTCTCACATACATAACATGACATGATATGTATTATAATATAATTTTGAAATATTTATTTTTAGCTGAATATAAAAACAAAACACAACAACAAATTTATATAATTTGGAACAAAAACAGGGCTTTCTCAATTGCATATTTTAATAAAATTTCGGCCAAAATTGCATTTATAAGTTTTATTTCGCAAATTATAAGCTTAAAAAAATGAGCGCGTGTAGTCTTTTTAATTATATTTCATTAAAAACTAACAAACCCGCTTTTCTTGTTTTCCCGCTATTTTGAATAATACAAAATGATGTTAAACGTAACGTCACGCCTGTAATCCCCGATGGGGTAGACAGAGAAGTGTAGCTTGCAACCACTCGAACAACGAGGCAGTCAAAAAGATGTCAAGTAACTGAACCCCCCCTCCCCCCGTCCCAAATCGTATGATTTAAATTACGAAGCCTCGGTCATACGCAAGTCGTCAAAATGCTGCGGAGCATTTATTAAGCTGTACAATCGCCGACCGACACGGCTAGGAATAGCAAGTTGAAATTGGCCTGTCACAACGTCCGGAGTTGAGGGACACGCAGGCTTCAGGCTTCTGCTAGTATTGGTGAAAAAATTACCAGTGAGTCACACAATTGAAAAAGAAAATCAATTATTGTTTATACTACAAAGATATAAGCAATCATGAAATCTATTATTAATAATAATAATACATCCTCACGCCAAGTTCCTTACTTTATATCAACGCTTTCACTATTGAACACGGGCCACCTCTTAAAACATAAGTACCTAAATACTATGACTTCTTAATTATCTCGCCAACGTCTAACTCTGCCATATTAATAAACTATTTTAAAGAATATATTATAATAAACAGGGGAATTAGACTAAATATAATTTGATATTAATGTATCAAAACCCAAATTTCACAATGGCCCTGTAAATTACGAGGATGCCCTTCAGTCTCCGAGTTGCCGAGTTCAATACACGGTCAAGGGCGTCTGAAGAGTCCCCGGGCGGCATCTGATTGGTGCCGCGCGAATCCTATTTAGAATAATAAATCTTTTCAAAAACACCCTTAAAGTTTTGTAGCGCTCCCGTAATAACGCTCTGGTATCTTTATTAACGGTGCAGAAAACTTTACAGTGATTACAACGTGATAAGGACTTGCCAAATAATACCGCAGTGTGCGTGATTCTCAATGCCAAGTTGTTGCCTCTTTTTTAGAAAAAGAGAACACACTAAACATCACCAGGCTATTTATAACCAATATGTATAAGTTTCTAAATACATTCCTATATAGACAATGTTGCCCTCAAACACAAAGAAATCTTCCTCGTCATACAAATATTGGGCCTTGATGGGACTCGAACTCACCAACTCTGGGTTAGTTATTGATTTCGGTTATTCAATTCACATTATGTTTAGACACTTTTATGAAGATATAAAGATATAAATATGTGTATTAATACTTAGCAGTTACTTACAGAGCAATCACCCAATATAGTTTGACTATGAACTTCCACATGAGACTATCAAAACCTATAAATGACAGCCTTGGGGACGTCGAAGGTAGTCGCAAAACTTGGAATCGTGAGGGTAGACGGCAAAAGTGCGCGACAATTACAAACGAATCCTTCGATATTGTCTAAATCGACGATATTTGCATATGAATAACTTAACTAAGGGTTGTAGGTTTCCTCGCGTAGCTATTTTAATAGGTTTTAAAATATGATATTAGTAAATACCAGTTTCAAAACTAAGTGACAGAGTAAACGTATGACCTAGTCATAAGACTACATCATCATCACAACCCTTTTATCGTTCCACTCTTGGAAACAAGGATTCCCACAGAGTGAGAAAGGTTAAGGCCAAAGACTAACAATACAAAGTTTTGCAGTTCTAACTTCAAAACTGACGAATACTTATTCATGCAAACTTACATCCCCTATTTTATCCCCTTAGGGTTGGAATTCCTGGGAATCCTTTGTTAGCGAGTGCCTAGATCATAAAGGAACCCAGTGGCTAAATTTTGTGTTTGTAGCTTCAGAACTTTAGGCTCTGCGAATACGAGTCTATTAGTTGGAATAGGTATCTGTCTGTTTTAACTATCTTTAGGGTAAAGTTACGCTCTTTAAACTTGAACGTAGAAATATATAATAAACTGTATTACTTTAATAGATACATAATATGAATTTCATCAAATTTAAATATTATGTTTATACATGAGGTAAGGCTGTCTAAATCTTGCGACCAAAATACAAAAGTGTGAAAATGTCAAAATGTCCAATGATATTTTATGATGCGAATTAGAACGCCTAACGCATTTATGAGTACGTACCTATATCATAAAGTAGCACAGGAAATTAACACAGGCCCATGCAAATAGGATTAGAGTAACAGACAAACCCTAGACCGCAGGGCACACTTGAAATCAAAGGCCTCTAGATGCAAATCACTTAAAGCGAAGTGATATATTATGCTTACTACATATTATAAAATAGGTTACGCTAACTTGATGCTGAGAAAAATTTGCTGAAGGAAGATTAGGACGTCAGTCACATGTTGGAACCGTTAATCAAAACCAAAATTATTTTCTGTTTTATCATCATCAGCCTCTAGACGTCCACTGCTGGACAATCCTGGCTGGCTGGCATTTCTGGCTTTTCCTTTCTGTTTTTTATACAGTAATACAACTTCATTTATAATTGAAGTCATCCTTTTAAGTCTTCCGTACCTATGTCAGGGGACTCCGCGCTTTCAATTCGTACCTTAAACTAAGCTATTTTGTTGTTTGCGCAGGTTTGGACATACATGTGTGTATGTGCGCGGGTGTGGGAGTATATGTAACAGGTAACGATACAATGTATCTCGTCTTACACACAACCGGTGATGCATTAACGCATTGAACTACGAACGTGTAGTGTGATAGTTACAAATTCGGCCAAACAAAAGCAATGGACTATTCGCCCGACGCCGCCACACTGTCAACCCTTAAGTAACCAAGTACGAAAACTACTAAAGTAACTAAAGAAGACATAACTAATTAGAAATGTAAAACTAATTCTTCAACTCCTTATATTTGTAACTAAATTACCGTCAGTGATCTCATTTAGATGTTTAGTCCTATTTGACATTTGCTTTAAATGTTATAAAATCTTCAATACGAGTAATATTTATTTATTATAATTGTATGATCAGGCTAGGTTCCTTACGGGTTCGGCAGAGTGCACCGAATGTCAGATATTTCAATTTTTACTCACATATCAGTCACAAACACGCAACCTGGCTTCGGAGTCTTCTGTTTTCCTCCTGAGTCAATCCTTTATAATAATTGATACTTTGATTTTCTACACGATTTAAATTTAAGCAAAAATGTACAATTTATTACACAATACACAATATATAACGAAAAGGAACATTTAATATCGTTTATCTATAATAAAGTGTTATTCATAAATATCTTAACTTGAATCCCCCTCGAAACCGGAATGATTTAAACACGTCCCATGATATATGAGGGTAGAACACAAATACGTAAAATCGTGCGCGGAGTACCTGCGTATTAATACGTTGTAATAACAGCGATATCATGTATTGTATCACTTCGCGTTATCTGCACGGCGGCTCTAATTTACACTTCAGTTCCCTAGGGTTGCCACTAAGCGAGTTTTTATGCTTAATATTTGTTTTATCATCATGCCAGTGACGAGATAAGAATTCGAGACGTGTCTCTATCAAAATAGACTCTTCTATCGCCTTAGAATGACTTATCGAGCGATAGAAAAGAGTATTGGTTAGTTTTCCCTCGAGACACACTCGTAAATGAAAAAAATACAAGAGAACGATTGTAAACGATATTGGCCACGATCGGCGATGTTTGGCGCAGGCATACATGAGAGTACAGCAGTGGACATCAATAGGGTAAAATAGCGATCATCATCATCATTATCAGCCTATTGCCGTCCACTGCTGGACATAGCGATGAAAATAACAAACCGTTAACTTTTATTAAATTATCGTTACTTCCTGTGACCATTTGCATCCCAAATTAAATAGGGTTGACACCTCACCAGATTTCAAATATAAATGTGTTGCCACCCCTAAAGTTTAAGAAGGGACGATTCGAACGTTACCTTCCAATTGTGCCTTTCAAACTGGGATATAACAATATCATTGTTTAATAATGACTAAACAAATACAACGGAGATGTTACCCTGGAAGAACCCTGAAGGGACTACCATTAAACAAAATACATTACAAAATACTATATTATCATATTAATTATTAGTCCAGTTGGCACATACAGCGTGCGAACCGATTAATGAGGTTACGTCAAACACGTTTTCCTAAATAAACACATCTAATTAGAGTTAGATTCTATTTAACGGATACTACTGAACTTCCAAACGATTCTCGCCTTTAAAATATAATTGATTTAAGTTAGGTCGGTTTTCTTGAATCAATATAAAGTGAAATAACACGATTTACTTAGGTCCACTTCTGACCTAACGCTAAAAGTTTTAAACGTTAAAACTTTGACAGAAATTCGCTGGTCAAAATAATTATCCATTTATTTATCGTGACAGGAACATGTCTTCACATTAAATGTATAAATGATTTACCTCAAAAATGCCTTATAAATAATATAAAACATGAACTTTTATACCATTTTAAAACTACTAATACTTGTTAAAGATGCAGTAGAGTTTGCGCCTACCACACATACTGGGTATCAGCGAGGGATGACTGGGAGAGAAAGGTGTGAGGCATAGAGTACCTCTTACCCCATGGCATCCCTTTGTGCTTTATTAAAGTTATTCTTGTATTAATATTGGTGCTTGAGACAAACTTATAATATATCATACTTTTAGAATCGGTTTACGCTCTCCACAATGTTTAAACTCTATTATTCACAATTTAATATTTATTGCAAATAATATACTGTGACTTATTAGTCTAGTGGTTATTGGTTTTATTGCCGAGCCGGAGATTGTGGATTTTACTCCCACCTGGTACAAACATTTATAGAATACGTACGAAAACATGTTGTGACTAGGTGTATAATTTACTACATAATTATGTATGTTAACCGCAAGAAGAAAATTGCCCCAAGATAATAAAAAAAATTATAATAATAAGCTTTAATCATAGAACACAGCTAACATAGAAATATTAATGATATTTAATGAATCTAAGATATTATAACCGCATAATATATCTACTTACAATAAAATTGTCAAATTGTACGTACATAATCCGATTTGCCAGTTGTAATTCCGACAAGGGAAGCACCTACGAGCATTCATTAAGGACTTCTCGTACATTTATAAATTGGGGTAAGTATATCATATTTTGTTCAGTATCATTTTTATTGTCGGGCTTCATTTATTAATTCATCTGAAACGTAATTGAGTTGCCCAATTATTGAAATATTATACGATAGTAGGGGAAGGGGGGGTATAGTAGGGTACTTAACGTTTAAACATCCCTAAAAACTAAAATAATGTAATTAAATTACA
>DWME01010272.1:0-10331 GCA_018244795.1 Parelbella ahira ahira
ACACACTGCCTATTCAATTGTGGGGCGTCAACGTGACTGATGAAAAGTGTCAGTGTACTACACTTGTCTTCCGACCCCTACGGGTATAACATGCGTGAAGTTACGTTCAATTATGTTCTGCAGTCGAGGCCACAGCTTGGCAAACGTAGCGTAGAACACCCTGCAGCTAGGTGGAGTGACGATATACGCAAAGTGGCTGGCAACTGTTGGATGCGAAGAGCTGAAGTTCGAGGTCAGCGGCGTACTTTTGGAGAGGCCTATGTCCAGCAGTGGACCGAAACCGGCTGATGATGATCATCTTGTACAAGTGGAAAAAAAGACATTTACTTTATCTGACAATTGTACAGGTACTATGATATTCTTTACAATAACATGTTCGATTTATCTGCAATGTGTTTTGCATATTCAAGTCTCGACTGCGTACATGATTTATGGCCGTAGGTTTAATAACTCCTTATATGCATACTAAATACATACATTGTTGCAATAAGGAACACCGATCTAAAACTGATATCTTCAGCCGCATGTAAATTATCTTCATCAATAAAGAACATTGAAATATAACAGGTGTGCGCTATGATATAAAATAAAATAAAGTTTGTTATTAATTTCACAGAAATTTATTTATTCTTTATTTCTAACCTATAACTATGTAGGTTACAAAGGGCGGACTTAATGCTTAATAACTCTAATTGGTTAAAATAATTAAATTATTGCCTAATGACAATGACTAGTCAATTAAGTATATTTAAGTAGGTATATGCTGTATTCAGAAGGCCCAGGACCGGAGGAAGTGGCGCCGATTAGAGGAGGCCTACGTCCAGCAGTGGACATCTAGATGCTGATGATGATAATGAAGTATATTTAGTGTATTGGTGAATCATAAACCTTACAAAGCACATTTCAACTAATCTCATTTATGACAACATTCAACGAACTTGTGAAAATGGTTTGGTTAAAAATTTGACGGCATCGTTGGTCGAGTAGTCGCAAGCGCGACTGCCGATCATGAAAGGTCTTGGTTTCGATCTCCGGCAAAGTTGAGTATTTCTAATTTGAATTCTAGCAGTAGTTAGAAATCAGGATTTGTCGTGCTCGAGCGTACTATACGCCTCTGCTTGCCTCTTCGGCGATTAAGATTGTATAAAGTGCCTATTTAAGAAAACAAATTTAGAAAAAATAAGTCCTTTCATTCTAAGGTTTTTAAATTTTTCTCTTATTCTAAAAGTTGTATAGATAAACTTCAGTGAAAAAAAATTAACTTAATATATTCTTAAATAAAAGTGCATACCTGTAAATTTTTACAAAAAAAATTGATAATGCAAGATAACCACGAGAACATAATGCCAAATTTATGAGATATAAAAAAAAAGCTCCGTTGCTAACTGCGCAAAAATTCGTTATAATTAGCTTCCTTATTTCTATAAAAGCTATTTTCGATGCGCACCCGCCTCCGCCGCGCGCCTACGTGTGCTCGTAGGCGCGCCGCGGAGGATGCGTCAGCGGAGACGATCGCATTATGGCTTAATATGGGAAGTGTCTGCGCCGGCCCCTGTATGGCAGACGGCTTCCGCGTTTCCCTTACTACTGAATTGGATTGAATATTACAGCATGTTTTTGAAAACTGTAAGGAGTGCATGTGTCCTGAACTAAATCCCTAATGTGTGCAGTTTACTCTATTAGAACAAGCGATATTTAATCTTAAAACGCCCCTTATGGAGCCTCTATTGGAACGCTAGCACTTGAATATAAGACCTCTGGCATGAGAGGCCGCATTTTAAACTACTAAATCAATACTGCAGTCCAGTCAAATTGCAGTTTATATACAAATTTAAGTTATTTAGTTCACCATACACTTAATAAGAGAAAAAAATTATTTGAGTAAATAATTGTCAAAGAGGTCCCATCCTGCTAGAGGTCGCTGATACATTATCTGTGATGTCTTAGCTTAGTAGAATACTCGAATATTTTCAAATCATTCCACTGTAGCTTCCAGTTTGCTTCACCTGACATATTATACTCCACCGGTGTATTGTTTTACCAATATTAATGTATTTAGTGGTGTTAAAAACAACATCAGTATGTCTATATAGTTAAACATATTCGGAATATAGTAAAAAATGACACGTTAAAACGTAAATTAAATACAAAGTAAAGTGCTAAATTATATACTTATTTCAATACTTTTTTGCGCAGTTCTTCAGTCGGACTTTAAGGAACACTAGTTTAATGGACAATAATGTAATGTATCGCACCAGAACAAAGTATATATTCAAAAAAGTCATATCTACTTTACAAATGTAGCAACCTACGTAAAGTCCATCAGATAAAGTTTCGCACTAAACGTGTTAATAAACTGAAAATTTTAATGAGAAGTAATGAATTTAAATTATTAAATATTATTCATTATCATCAATTTTGTATACATTGATATTAACAACTTGAGCGCCCTTATTGAATGTTTTTTTTAATGCCATTAACATCTAGATAATATCGCTCTCACAGAAATCCTTAGCGTCTACTAGTCAAATGTAATTTTGGAAACTACTTCTTTGGACTTATTGCAATTAAAATCAAAATCACCGTTATATAGAAAACAGAAAAATGACAATTCACAATAGAATATACTCGGCAAGCAAGTTTGTAAAATCCCAAAGAAATTTAAAGTCAATATGATGAAGTGACGAACAACAAGTGCATTACGGTCTCCATCGGCCATTGCACGAGAACAAGTCGTCGGCGAACAATCGAAAACGTTAAAATTCAACTCACACCCCAATATCTTACGAACCCCAGCATTTCTATGTCTGTAACATTTGTCGCCATTGGAAATGGATCTCTTCATTATGTTCCAATAAGGTGTTTTTACTGCTTTTCCACGTGTAGGTACGTCCCGAGTCATCCCGGGTGAAATGCGTCAATCGTTCACGTTTTATGTATTACTATATTTTGGTAGAAACGTATATTAAGGATATTGATATATATTTACTTAGGAATTTGACGATACTTTCGAGTAGAAAATTATAAGTAAATATAGAATTAAAATTTTCACTTAATTTGCTAAACAACTTTTCTTAAGCTAACAGACGCAAAACGATCTAATGGAATTGTCCAGGAAGTTCAACGAAAATCAGTTTCATTCAATCCAAACCAAACCATACCAAATCTTAAAATTTCAAGGTATATCTCCAAAATAATAGTAAGTACTCCTTATAACTGTATACAAGTAAAGTATGATATTATCCATTACCAGGAATTACTGACCGCGTTAGTGCTTCCTTATGGCATTGTGAAAGCAAAGAATGAAGAACACATTAAGATATATAATATTTTTTATAAATAAGCGAAGGGAAGAAGGACCCTTAGCATATAAAGACCAGTAGATCACGTTTAAATTCGAGTCACAGCGCTGGCAATATCTAGCGTGATGTCCCCTAATCCGCGCCGTGGAGATATTCTCGCGGCTTGTTGGCTAGTAGGGAAGCGGTTGAGACATTTTGTCCTGTTACCATGACTAGAATACAGACATATCACCTGGACGAATCATGAAGAAAACTGAATGTAATGTAACTGAATGTGAACTGAATGTGAGGAAACTTCGACACCGTCGCCCCTATAATGCGGGATGGCTTCTGCCTTAGTTTGTTTTAACGTATTCGTTACTTTGATTGCTTAATAATTATGGTCATTTGTAATTTTAATTATTCGTTATAATGTCTGTACCTATTTAGTTGAAATGAGAAAAGCTACATCTTATATTATCTGCCACATGAATGACGGAAAATGATTAAAGAATTTCATTTAATTTTGTCAACTTTTTCATATCTGGAATAAATTCCCTAAAGACGCGTAAAGTAACAAAAGAAATATTTTTAATTTTTCAAATTGCTGCTGCTGCTGGATAATAATATAGGCATTGCTTTCAGAGCGTTTCGTACTCGGTTTTACGTTCAACGCTGTCCTGCAGAAGACTTTAGGGCCGAACAGAAACGAGGAATCGATGCGGCGATAAATCGGCGGGCCCTTGACGACACGACGTGAATACTATTATAACCCACAGTTATTGCGGATTACGACCGCATTCCACCGAGACTTACTACCAAAAATTGTACTCCGCCTTACGAGACTTTATTGAGGGACAAACCTCCCATCGAAGATACGATCCATGAAACGAATCCATATATACTCTTATGATAAGGTTTAACAGGTGATCAAAGGAGAGAATCTAGGGTTGCGACTACAATTCTTATAAATATTTTTTCATTGCCACCGATCTATAACTAAGATTTACAATTGTCGAACATGCTAACAGCCCTGGTTATATCATACATCATTGTCTATAAATATTTCGTTCTTTCGGAGAATTTGCCCAGGCATCACCATAAAACAACTAGCAGAGAGTATGCTGGACGTAACGTCAACCCTATTTTTCTGTTCTCTTTTTTTCGTATACCTTAAATAAAGGTGGGTTGCATCAAACTAGTCCATCGGCAATTAAATCTAGCAACATAGTTGTGCGTTTATCGTTTAATAATTATAACTTTTTTTTCTATATCACCACACTACGTTTAAAAGTATACACCTATATGAACCATAAATATTTGCATCGCATTTGTGCTCTTACTTATTATGAAAGGCTGTTTAAGATAGATGAAAATTAAATTACGATTTATATACAGAAATACCAAAAAGATCTCTTGGTCCGTTAAAAATAAAAGTACTCCGTCATGTCTAACAAGTAGTCGAAAGGTTTTCGAGACAAATTTGGGAGTCCCGAACTCTTCGCGTCTATTTGTTACTATCGATACTCGAATTTCGTACCGATTATTTTTTTATTTTTTGATTGTGTTTATAATATATGTAGCTTGTGATAAGTGGTGAGTTTTTATGAAACTTAATATTTTAATAGTACACGCCATATTTTCCAGCTGCCATTGCGTTGGTATTACATATTTAGCAAGCGGTGTTATTTAATAAGGTTTTTTTTTGTGAAACGGCTTCAGGACAATCTTAAAATAATTAGGTTTCACACTGTTTTAAGGGTAAATAATTCAGAGCGCGAAATAATGTAATTATTCCCTTAAACACATCGAACCTTTCTGATTAATTACTAAATAGTGAAATTTAGAAATTAAAATGGATTTTCGTTCGAGAAATCTTAGTAAAGGTAGATAGTCTAGACAACAAAGGGCAGAGGCGAAGTTCGGTAGAACTTAGGGATGCCATTAACGATATTGTGACTCATGCGTTTTAAAACAGATAAAATGATTTTTATTATTAATATGTTGCATTGTATTTATTGTACCTGCGAAAGGGCTATGTCCATCAGTAGACCAAGATAGGGAGATGTCGTTACTTGACGCACTATATACATGAGAAGAACTCAATATATATCCATAGCAATATGTTAGTATTGTCCATGTATATTAATTATTGAAAACCTTTATATGTATGTACGTCTCATTGCTTTGTACTAATCGTTGCGCATAATCTTGAGTTTTTAAATGTTAGTTACCACCTGGTCATTTTAATGTTAAAATCGTATTTACATACGTATGACTTAAACCATAGTTGGAAATGTTTAAACTGGTCCAACGTGGGTGTTCTCTATGTTGTTTGATTAAAATTATATGTAGGTATATCATCTACATATCTCACAGTACTATAGATAGAAAATACTATCAATTTTTTTAATCTATAGTGTCATGAATTTGCGGGTAGTGCATTCGCTCGTGATTTTTTTTTTGTGATTAAAATTTAAAAAATACGCCATTTATAATATTCCCGTACGTTTGATAGTAACCCTAGTCCGTATTTCGAGTGATTTGCGTACTGCGATGCGAGTGCTGCAGGTGATAGGGTTCGGCGACCGTCTGACAGGGTCTATAAATTAAACCCTTCAATATACCAACTTATGTTCATAAACATAAGACACAAAATTGTATGGACCATGTATTTGTTTATAAACCGTCCGTCCCTATCAAAATATAGACTTAAGAGATGAACATCACAGAGTCCGTTAGTGTTTTTCGTATCAGAGGACTTTATAAACAAGATTAGCGCAAGAATAATGTTTTATTTTAGTAGAAATCATAGACACTTTTGTCACTGAAAGAAAACAATGTGACGATACTCCACTCTATAATATTCGTGTTGATTTTACCGGCGCTTAGTCAGCACGGTATTAACCTTTAGCATGAATTGTGAGAACAGAAACATATCTCAACATCAGAATAATGGTATTGTTAATGATGATGATGATGATGACGTATAGCTTGTTATTTATTGCTTTAAATAACAGTTTTTTATCATAACTTTTAAGATTACTTAGTGTTAATTGGTTTCAAGGTTTCAAGAAAACAACTGCAGCTGGTACAGTTACTTAAGTTAATTATGTTAACTTGACTGCAAATAGTATTATTTAATGTCTTTTAAAACATGTAGGTAGATACATAGCTACTCTCAAAGATCTAAGATGTACGCTTGTGGGTTTCAAAGCTGGGATTGGGAGTGTGAGAAACGATCATTTTTTATATTTCGTATTTCACACATGTGTGGGTATACATACGATTATATTGCATATGTGTGTGTGCTCGCACAATTATATCGCTTCACGCCTATCAGTTAACACTCCACAGATGTTTTGTTTTATTATCGTGTCCAATTGTTTCATCTCGGACGTTTTAATTGCGTAATAATTTTATGTTTCACCACGTATCCATGGTCGGTCCTGTAATAATTAATTTGCAATCAATCGAGCTTTTTTTAAACGCTATATGTAGATATGCTAACATGCACTGACTGGTTCGATGTTAGAGACAGTTCCTAAGGCTAAGAAATAGCTTGTTGTTAGTCTCACACTAAACATCTTTGGTGTTTGTTTATTTATTCTATCTAATAAAATAACTTAAACTAATGTTATATATGCATGTGACTGCCTCGTTGGTCGAGTGGTTGCAAGCGCGAATGCCAATCGGAAGATCCTGGGTTCAAATCTCGAGTCGGGTGTTATTGGTTTATTCTAATTTAGAATTTTTAGTAGTGACTCGGAGTCTGAAATTGTGTCCGATGTATGGCAATAGGCTCACCATCAATTCCATGAGACTTAAACGTAACTACTGAAACGTGGGAGCGTACTACACTCCTTGGCCTACCCCTTCGGGGATTACAGGCGTGATGCTACGTTAACTAATGTTTTATGCCTTAATACTTAATGCCAATCCACCCATCAGCTTCAGTTGTACAGAACATGTATGTGGTAGGTAGCATACTTTAAATTATGCTCGGATGAGTGGATTATATCTGGATGACAACACGAACCTCGACTCCACTGTAATCATTAAATCGATGCGATCCAATGGGATTACTTCGCAAACGATGCGTGTATCGTTTAAGAGTACATATAGTTGTCAGCGATACTCAGTAATGGCGTGTCGCCATATACCCGAGCTCTACACGATCGTCGTACCAAATCCTTATCTGTCCAAAGATTTAATTCCCCTTTCAAAGGGATTTTAAATTGAATTTTTCCTATGTCCATTTCCTAAACATAGATCGAACGTTTGGCGAGCTTGTTGTCCCATTGCAAGCTATAAGCGATTAGATATATAATATATATTCTTGTCATAAAAGTGTGTTTGTTGCTGGTGAAGTATATATATTAATATAGTTTGTAGGCACGTGTACACTGATCCCCCGATCTAGCGGGGGCATTATAGGACGAAACTCATCAAGCGGAGAGGCCGATGTCCAGTAGTGGAATGAGACCGATGATGACGATGATGATGACGTGTTTCCAATTAGAACTGTTTCCACAGGTATAAAAAATTCCTAAACACGAATTTTCAAGACATACGTAAGAAGTTACGAACGGTCATTGAATTTTAAATCAATAGAGAGCTAAAAAAAAATGGTTTTTTAATTTTCATCCCTGAATAAGAACGTCGAATTATTTTATATTCGAATCGATGCTGCGATTTTAATGTGCAAAATAGACAGCCATTTGCTGTTGCATTTATTTTTTAGTACCAACGACAATATATGTATGTCGGGTTAACTTCGCGTGTGATTTTTTTAAGTTTTAAAAGTATTCTTTGTTGTATTGGCGGCGGTGATTAAAGCACAGCGGGAGTGTTATTCAAATGTGTAACGGATATATGACAAGATGGCGAATTTTAATAATAGTAACATGTGACATTAATGCTTGCAAAGATAGCAATTAATTAACAATACTATTTAATTAACAATTTTCTAAATGCTACAACAATTTAAATAAACAGGTAAATTAATTCTTTACATTATTGTTACATAAAGATGTTTCTTGCAATTTATTTGTAAAAAATTATGATATTGGGAACGCAAGTTTTTATATTATTGTATAATTTCTCTACAAAATTATATGCGTTTTAATAAATTATATATCATTTGTTATTTCATAAAACGATTAATTAACATGATGATAACAATAATATGTAATATTTTTACTGTAACTTACAACAAAAATTTAATTTTCTGTATAAAAATTGACATTCACACCTAAATAGATGTAAACACACAAAGATAAAAGAATCAACATTTTTACGTTATTACAATCGGACATAAGTAAATGTATATTTATATAAAAAAATATGATTCAATTGAAATGCATAATATGTACTTATAATAAATTCAATAAATTATAGTCGTTGTTAATATGTTGCTAAGGACGACGGCATCGCGACACAAAATACTTGTTACAGAACGACTGAACTTTAGAAGTGTTATTAATATACATTCAATTAAGACATTCGCTATTTACGGTTTTTATAACTATCTATATTGTTTCGTTAAGTTGCTATGTGTTCTTATCGTTTTCGTTTCTTTCTATCCTTTTTAACGTTTTCTGTCTGTTTAATTTAGTTATAGTATCAGGCACAGATGTGATATCTTTAGGATCTCATTAAACAATGATGTTTATACTTTTATTCATAATTGTTATTACATTTGAATGCTTGCTGACCTTGAGATGGATTTGTTAATAAGATAAATATAATTCTTGTCATAGAACAGTAGATAATAGGGGGTTTTAATTAAAACGAGATAATATTGTATTCCAAAGGTGTTTATTTACATATTCGAAAATTTCGTCAAGTGTATGTACAAATGCTTAGATCACTTATACAAACTGTGGGTTTGGAATGTCGCTGCTCTTCTGTTCTGGCAGGTCGCTTAGAGAGCGATGGGAGCCGAGTAGGCGCCAGCGTAGCCGATGGGAGCCGAGTATGAGCCAGCGTAGCCGATGGGAGCAGTCGCCGTGTAGGTGTAGGCATTGGCAGCGGGGTAGCCCACGGGGCTGACCGCGGCGTAGGAGCTCACGACGGGGCCTGAGTAGTCGATTCTAGACTGGTGGGAGATGGCGGGGGCTGAGCGCTTCTTGATCAGGTGAGCGGGGTAACTCAGGTGCGCGGAAGCGATGTAGGGGGTAGAGTACAGCGGAGAAGAGTAGGCGGTGGTCAAGTAGGGGGTGGTGGCGGCGTAAGTCGTAGGTGCGACGTAAGTGGTGGGAATGGCTAAGGGAGCAGACCTCTTCTTTATGAAATGTGCGGCGGTCGAATAGGTGATAGGGCTAACGGGGTAAATGGACGCCGATGATACCAGGGGAGCGGAGTAGGTGGTCACAGCAGGAGCAGACGCCAAGTAGGTGGTGGGCGCGATGTAGTTGCTGTAGGCTAATGGAGCAGACCGCTTCTTGATGAAATGCGGGAGGCCGTAGGATGTAGAGTAGAAAGCTGGTGAGATGACGCTGCTGGTAGGGCTGATGTAGGTGGTCGCAGGCGCCGCAATAGCGCCAGAGTAAGCCAAAGGTGCAGCCGCTATCGGGGTCGAATAGGCGAGTGGCGCAGAGAAAATTCCAGGCTCAGCTGCCGCCGCGGCGAGGAAGGCACAGAAAACCACGAGTTTGTACATGATTCTTGTTGCTTGTCGAACTGGGAGCGACTGATGCCTCAAGACAATTTTCGCGCCGTATTTATACGGTCCTACCGCTACGGGCGATCTCGTTTCGAACGGGTGCTGAAAGGTCATCCAGGAAGCTGATATTTACACTCGAAGGCCACCGAAAGTCTCCGAACGAGTCTGTCCATCAACTGTCTTTGTTCTGAACAACAAATAATTAAAATCCGATACGGTTTGACCAAGTAAGTGAATGTTGATTCTTATTTTAAATATCTATATTCATAACATTATTGTTTCTTTGTTCCAGCAGGTACTTTGTTATATTGTACGTTTGGGAAAGGTTTTTATTTTCGACATCTTTGCGCTTAGATATTTTAAATTGAATTGAATGAATTAGA
>DWME01010273.1:0-10329 GCA_018244795.1 Parelbella ahira ahira
GCTAACATAGCCTTAATAGGATAGTTATATCAATAACGTTATAGACAATATATAAGAATTAATGCTCGAGTACAGAAACATTTCAAAAAGCCAGACGGAGGCGATCGATCAACCGGCGAAGCGACATACACGATACACAAGCTTAGAATATTATATGGATGTTGGGCCTCATTTGCTTCAGTTCAGTGACGCTTCGTGAAGAGAAAATGTTTCTGAAAACGTATACTGTTTTCAAAGTCACATGCTTACATAACATCATTTTGTTATAGTCACTTTGTGTGCTGTATCTTCAGAAAAAGGGAGGAAGTGGACGACCCTTACAAGTTGTTGTAAATGACAAATAAGTAGTAAAAAGGGATTTTTAGTAAAAATTTCATTATGAAAATGGTAATACCCTCCCCGTCGCTCTCCAGTCTGAAGAGCCTTTCAGTGTTTGTTTTTCTTCATTCGTGAATAGTTAATTATTTACAAACAAACATAGACGTGTGACCTTTATCTCAAAACATCAACAGTCATTACTAACTTCAAGATTAGTTATATTGAAGTTATACGCACGTGAAATCACTGATTTCTACTATTTCGTCAATAATAGTTATATTTATGTTTGGCTATTATTTATAGAACGAAATATCTGGCAATTATAATACAATCAAGTCAGACCCGATTTCGGAAATTTGATTCATTACTATGAATTTGTAAAGCTTTTAATTCTATTACAATGAAAAGACTCGAGCCTCCAGTAATCAAATCAAACATTTAAAAACCCCATTACCTACCTATTTATCAAACGACAGGCGACCGTACCCCAGGGATATTTATTTATTAAGTTGCACCAACAGGGTAAACACTAGCACATTTGACACAGGAGAATATTATACGAGGTAAGAAGTTGAGTTTTACCCCAGTTAGATGCTCAATCGACATGCACAGATAACATAACACTAGTGTAGCTAACAACAATTATAGAAAAATATATGAGCGAACTTGCAAATAACTGCCCTGAATAAAGATCGGTTAGAACATTTTTTTAAATTATTTTCGTATAATGGCATATTTATATAGTACAGTATGTAGTATTTATGTAACAATTGAACAGAAGTAATAAAAATTAACTAAGAGGGTCCAGAGTATATGATGTGGCTGATGATAACAGGCCAATAATCCAATCAAACTTTGAGTATTTCTTCGTATAATCAAATCCGAAATACTCCTTCACCATAGTGGAGGTCCTTTATGACATTTAATACATATAAATTTAGTTAAAAAAAATATCAAAATTTTAATGGCGCGACTCAAATATTTCAGTCGTACTCGTATTTCAGGACAATATTTTTCTCTAATGGCGTTCCGTATTCCATGGATTCCTTCTTCATCGATTAGAGCGACAGGCTATCAGATGTTCATTACCGGTGACAGACGGTCCAGTCACTTTCAGCTTAAGTTAATGTAATTGACAGTTGCTGAAGAAACGAATCTTAACGTTGATGCCATCATTGCAAAGATAAGGCGATTTCGTTGAAATGAACAAAGTTTGAACGAAAATTATCTTTGACTTTTAGGCGGTTGTAGAATATCCAAAGAGTGCCTACAGGGAGATAATAACCCTCTTTGCAGATTTCGACTACGTTCGCATGACAGCTTTTTCTGTATTACTGCTGTCTTTGTAATTGTATCTTCTACGGCCTTTAAAGAATTTAGTCTAAAGTATTTGCTGTAAGATACTTATATATTCGAAATTATTTTCCAAGGACAGCGATGTACCCATTTTTAATTCAGTAAGAAAGTTATTATTGTAAAAACAATTTATTTTTTATACAGCGTCAGAACCTGGAGGCACAAACGTTTCTATTACATTGACAGTCCTTATTTATATATCTTTATAGTATATACATATTTATTTGTTATCATGAGCCATGCACACTTCAATGTTAACAGGTATTCATTGTGACTCACATATTATCGTGGCATCCCATTAATAAATTACTTTTTTTGTACATATTTTATTTCAATAACCGTTAGCAAATAACACATTTACACGCGACAAAAATGATAAAAGGAAAGTGAGTTCAACTGCGAAGCAGGTGGAGGTTTATATAACGTATTCTCGAGAAATATCCGCTAAAATATCACACTTGCCTCTTCTATCTACGTGGACCAACAATACCATTTTCATACGTGTGTAAGTGCGTATAATGCGTAAGGGAAACGAAAAAATGAATAAGCTAGACATATTTTGAAACGTGTTATTGTGTTTTCAAAATTGTTAGTTCATGCTTATTAGATTAGGAGTGCAAAATTGAAAAGGGAGCAATTATATATAGGTCTTCCTCACTTCTTTTGTTACAAAGACACCGATGTTGAGATAATATTATGATATTATATTATATAATGTGCATTTAAATTTAGAACAAAGTTTGAATTTCGTAAAGACAACGAATATAACTGGAAACGAATCACACAAATGACCCCGGCGTAACTCGACGGGTTAAGGCCGGTGTTGGCTCGCGATGAAAAGGAAAATTGTTCTCAACTCAAACAAACTTCCATCAAAGCGAAGTTATCCGAAGAGTCTAAGTTAGTTATAACAGTTGCCTAATTTCGGCGTATCTTGTGCATCTAAAATGCTGATGGATGGAGACCTGCTTAAGTATCATACCCACCGTTTCTGTTGCGGGCGGACGATCAAGTATATCATTGAGAATTACAGGTTTCAACAACAGTTATTGCGACAGTATAAGACAATAAAATGAGGAAATAAAGATTTCAGTGATAATATCACTACTGTTTTACGTAGATATGACGACTTCCTATGACGAGGTTGAAAGTATCATTAATAAATATTTGATGAGTAAATTTTAGAGAACTGGACATAATAAATATTAAAATTACTTGCACATTTCATATTAATATAAAAGCTGAAGGACAAATGTTGTCTTCGGTGAGAAAATGAGGAAGGACCATCATTGTCTCTATTTCTGCTACTATAGTGATAAGTAATTGTTATTGTACATTATGAACGCTTAGTTTAAAGCAAATCGATGAATCATTTGACCTTATTTTTCATATGTATTGCCGAGTCTATAAGTAAATTAGAGAATAATGTTACGTAAGTTATAAAATTAAAGTATTCCGTCTAGTTCTCTACCTCCCAAACTTAACTGTTTCATCCTCTTATCGTCCTCTAACCAAAGCAAAGCTTCACTCCTCGGCTAAGTTTATCAAAATTACATTAGGGTTCGTTTACTCTTTGCCTAGTTTAAGCTATGAGTTTAGTTACTAGTCAATTACGTAAGATTGTCTATAAAATGTATTTGTTCGTTGGAAATTCAATTTTTGATTTTAGATTAGTCAGTAAGACATATTTTAGCTTAGTTAGTTAGTTATATATCTTAGTTAGTTACACGTCTATTTTAGGATACTGATGTAGAAAACTGGCATGCTAACTCACTGTAAATCATTAACTGTTCGTATAACATTCGTAGTCTCCTAAAATGGTATTTCCATGACATGCTTTATTAAGTTACTGAATGGAGATAAAAAGTATGAGCAGCGTATAATAATATTTCAACAAAACGTAACTTGTCACTTAACTGAGTAACGTGAACGAACTCGCGACGTTATTGCCACGTAAAATTTTATAATAGTCGTGTCGAACCCGGAATAATAATTTCTAAGATTTCGTCATTTTAGATTACGAACTTTAATAGAATTAATTTGTACGGCTCCAATTCGCCGAGTTAAAGGAAATCTTCGATGTTTTTGTTAATTAAAATCTTGGATGGTATCAAGTGCACGGAGCGAAATTAGTTTATTGATGAGCCGACCTTATGAAAATGTTTTGCTTCTGCTACTTGACTTTCTAACATCTAATTATTATTTTTTAATTTGATTTATGTCTACAATAATTGTAGATAAGAATGAAATAAATTTTACGTTTTACATGCTATGCCATAGGACGTAAAACGTAATTGGGGAAACATGCAAGTGTACTACACTCTTCTGCCTATCCCTTCGGTGATTACAGGCGTGATGTTACATTTTTTTTGAGAATGAAATATGACAATTTAACTTAGACATCGGCAAAACTTTATGTCTAGAGCTTTATATTTAAACGCCTAGTGAAATTGTATTGATAAAGTACTCTTGTTAATAGTGCTGTGTTTCGATTTGGTGACAAGGAAAATAAAATTAGTTGCTCAGAATTGTTCCATTTCAAATGAAGCAATGCACTTAAAATAAACTTCCAGACGAACAGAGCAGTCATTAACATTGAGTGAGTTGAACAATTGTATAGTAAAAGAATAACAGTGTTCATTGAAGAAAAATACCCGATAAGCTTTAGAAAAGAACTACATATTTATAGTTAAAGGTAGCAAATAGTGCGCAATTATATAATATACCTACAAACATTTCGAAAACATTTATTGTCTACTTTATCGTTTCATTATTGTAATACGAATCTCCTCTCAGAATGAGAGGGCTAACGCCGTAGTCTGGCGCGCCCGCCAACTGCGGGTTGGCAGATTTCACACACCTCGGATTTTTTTTTATTGAAAACGCTAAGGCATGCAGTCTTCCTCACGATGTTAATTTAGAACGTTATAGCAAATGACGTTTAACATTAAAAGGAAACATTTTTGTAAAATGTGATCACGATTTTATCAGATTGAATCACATCACATCAGCACCTATATTGAAAGATGTTTATCAGATTTAACGTAAAATACTCCTGGAATTAATTTCTAAAACAAATATTTGCACTTTCTAATCAAATTATTCAATAACTCTAAAGGGTTTTCGACTTGCAAAGTTTCTGGCTTCCTTTGATAATAACCTTAGGGAAGAGTTACACACTGAAAGTTTGCAGTTTGCTTTTGGAATACTGCGGAGGAATCGACTTGATCCTTCTTTCCCTGGCGGAATGCCCAGTTACAGTTTTCTACGTTTACTACCGTGCTTGAGTTTTAAGTAGATTTAGAAATGCAGTGATATTACACGATGATCAAATTCGCAATGTTTTAGTATTACTACCTACATACCTAACTATTTTCATGCATGTACTCCTCTTCAGTTATTGATATGTAAATTGTTCATAGGAACTTATGTATTGATGGCATAATCTAATTAAAATAACCCAGAGTGGAGATTCGGAATCCTGTTATCAACATTAAAGTTGGTAATATATAGAATAGGTATGTAAAGGTAATACAACATTTGATTAATGATGTTATAACTGGAATATAATTTAGTTAGTGATTTTATGAAAATGATACATTGTGTACCGATATTGGTGTAATCATCTCTGTAACCATCAACGTTTGAACACGGGTCTACTCACAGAAAAAGAAACATGAAGGCTATATTCTGCTACACAGACTAGGGGCGGATTGATAGACGTCATACGCCTCGAGGACCGAGCAGCGTGGCACGCTCTGGGGGAGGCCTATGTTCAGCAGTGGACAGCTATGGGCTGATGATGATGATGATGATACGCCTTGAACAAGGTTCCAAAAAACATCCTAGATGAGCAGGTTTTCTCACGATGTTTTCCTTCACAACGGTGAAGGATATATGTATATATCACTTAACGGTGTAACGACACCGTTAACTGATATTTGTTTTGGACATATAATATAATATAAAGATCATAAAATTTTTCCAGATATAAACATCGCAGATAGAGTCCAGTCAACTAACGATTAGATGGGCTTTTGAATATTAATCAAGTCGTGTTTTCAATAAAATCAAGTTGAAAGCTTTATCGTAATACTTAAATTAAATTAACGTTATAAGAATAAATTTGCCTAGTTGATTTCACTTTTCTTGTCCGTCTGTCGGTTCTTTTATCTACATAATTTTCTTTACATGTAAATTCCAAAGCTTTGTATCATCATATGTTACAATACATAGATTATGGACTTAATAAGCTGCAAAAACAGCAGTTTAAAAGACAAAAGGCGCAAAACAATACTGGGAAACGTTACATTAAAAGACAATAACAATGTGACGAATTTGTCCACGGGAACAAGCAAACAGTAGACAGCTGGTCCTATATGTCTATATTAACCCTTTCTCTTTAGCTTACAGTTCCCTTTTTGTGGTTTTGATACCAAAAAGGGAATACAGAGAAGCCTGACAGTGGTAAATCATCGCCAAGCCTTTGTATTAAATTGTATCAAAAATTAAAACAAATCCAGATACTTTTTCATATATTAAATTTCACGTTATGATAAGTGCATTCTTAGTCATTCAGTACTTTTTAAGTTATTCAGCGGCTGAATGAGATCTGCCAAGTAGCGAATACATAGAAACTACATAGACTGATACGTTCATGAATAATGATGTTGTATTAAAGAGACCTTAAAAAAAAAGTTTCAATATTTATCATACAATGCACATACAAGTATACCTAACATAGTTATCAATGTTTTCGTTACAGACATTAATTTTTATAACAACTGTTTGAATATTGGCAAAGCACAGCGGGACAATATTTCCGATTCAAATACACGTAACAAATGAATTTTTGACACTGTGCCAAAATTTTACTTGAGTTACATAAAATTACTGATGCATAGTTGTAGAATTAGAAATTAGAATAATTTTCGAACAAAACTAATAAAAATGATTGATTAAATATGAGAAAAATTATCATTTTGTCGTATGCGTAAAAATAATGATCATCATTTCTTTATTATTCATTACTTATTTAACATAATTTTATCGCTTGAATTTATTTTGCGTGCGGCGCCAGTTTGAGATTGTTCTGGGAATATTATGATTTAGGTTATAAAGTCCTTCGTTTATTACGCCTTCACTTATATTTTGTCTAGTAAAAGCCTTGAACAATAAGAATGATACGAGCACGGAGAATGTTGTAAAACAGAAAACGGATTCAATTAATAACTTACCAAATTGAAATTTTGCTTAAACTACCAGATGATTGTTATTAATATTTTCTTTTTTGTATACAAATATAATATTGTATACAACATTTTTATTGCAAAATATTATTCAAGATGTTTTCTGTTTGCAACACAATCGTTTATTTGATGTTTACAAGAAATCAACAGAAGATCTTGAAACTACATAGTACACTTTAAAAAGAAGACTCAGAAAAGTCTTAAAGGATCGTAGTACCTACGTATTGTTGCTGTTCACTGAATTTTTCATGAAAAAGTTTTACGTCATTTACTACCAGTCATTCATAATAAATTCGAATATTATACATATAAGTATGGTGTTTTCGATCTACTAGACAATTCATATAAAACGTACAGGCTACCTGAAAATAACATCATTTTATTGGAGTATTGAAAGCTATAAAAACTTTTATTACCTTTCTTCATCGGTAATACAATCGACATGATAATACAACGAGGCATATATTGTATAGAACAATCTTACTTTATAATATAGTACCTATACTTAGAAAACTTATATTGTATTTCTATGAATGTATTGCTTTAATGTTTGAAAACATAATGTTACGTATAGTATAATGATTAATGTCTGTAAATCGAAACGGATACCATATTTCGTGCAAGAATAGACTCAAACGCCACTAACTCTAGCTGCGTTTATCCACATTCTGGAGCTAACAATATTGGAACAATTTCGAGTTCACGACTTTTTTTCATGGGAAAAGAGTAGTTAATTCAAGCGTGAAAAGGTTGCTATTCACAGTAAGATTTACTGCGACTAAAGCCGTTACTCGTCTGACCAATGGGGATAAATCAATGTGAAGTAGTGCTAGTCCTCAGGGAATTAACTTCTACCGTTTCAAGTACACTCCTTGACCGGAACAGCCGCAACTACAAAGTTCAAAGTGAAAACTGTTCTTGAATCTGATAACGGACTTCGGATGAACTGTGACCCGGCGGTATTGAGAAAGCGCTAACAGATTTACTGACGGGCTAATAAAGACTGGACTGCGAGCACGAATCTGGAATTTGAAGTTAGCAATTATGATCTACGTGAACGATTAAAACGAATGACTGACCTTGCTCAAAGTCCTTGATCCCGTGAGCTCCACAAGCAATGATTACCTGCACTGTAATTGACGGGCAATGTCTATTTAAATAAAAATCCCTTCTCCTCTATTAGTAAATTAGATATTTACATATATATGGGATCTATAATGTCTATCGTGTATTAAATAGATATGGATTGATAATAAAAGCAAAAAAGTACATTATGAATATCGTTAAAAAGAGGGTTACAAGTAGACTCCACGACCGACAGAAACAAGGCGGCCGATTCTATGACTATGGTCGCATTCAAATCCAACTATTCTAATGTAAAAATAAGCGGAATTCAACAATGTAAGCTAATGACAAGTTAATTTTAGCTATTATGGCGATATTTTCTAATCTTTATTTTTTCAAATACGAATGCAATCGTAGTCATCATCATTATCAGCCCGTCATCGTCCACTGTTCGACATACTCATATATCTTCCCAATAGCACGCCACTACTGTAACTAATTGTAACCATATATGTAACTGTATATCTGCCTGGTTATATCATAGATTCCCGTGAACATTTATTACCAGATTGGTCACTCACCTAATTAGTGTCAATCGACAATGCTAGTCCAATACGACATGCAAGCGCACCAAGGCCACGAGCTTCTCGTATGCATGCAGATAAATGTATATATGTATATCATAACACTTATTTCTATACTTGTTGCTGACTGTACAATATTAATGCAAGAAGCGTACAAAATGTTCGGCCAGCGACAGAGATGAGATGGTTGTACCAGGAAAAAGCATATTGAATCCGAATGGATAGGCTTTGCGTTTTATGATCGACCTTGCCAACAGAATACAAATATCGTGTACAAAGTTGTATCAGGAGATCACAAGATCCATTGTTAAATATCCAATACAGAAAACATTATTTTACTGCCTTAAAAGAGATACATCTAAAAAAGACAGTTTGCGCAACAGAATCAATCCAATCAGGACCCCGTCTTCGTTCAATCAAATGTTAGTTGGAGAGAATCGTCTTAGAGCGTTTGAAGACATGAAAGCGAGAGAAAAATTCAATGAATTTAATCATTCGATTTGGTGCAAACAAAAACCGGTGCCTGATGTGCAAATAAAAGAATGTCCTTTAGATCAACGGGCAAGGAAGATAAAATATAGGAAATTATGGAAGAGAAAATCTTCACAGACATTTTAATGCAAACGAAAAGAAAGAATTTTAAAGAAGTTCCAGTTCAGCTTTACTTCTGTTTTTTGTCATATTACGTTTAATGTCGAGTTTTTGGCGTGCTTTTTATAGAAATAGACAGCGAAGAGGTCGCTGGATTATCATAGAAAGCAGATAATACTATTGATGAATAAATGCAATATTCAAATCAAGACCTAAAATGACTATCTGCTGAATGGTCAGTGTTTGATGAAATAGTAACAATATTGAGATAACGAATTGGTTATTATTCGATAGCAGCTAATCATTCTTAAAAGATCATAATTTAAATCGTAACCAAATTGACTTTATTTAACATTAACTTCTTTCAATAGTTTGTAAGTTGATGTTGAAATAACTATATTATCCTAGCTGTCTCCGTCGTGCTTATAGGAATTATAAATCATTCTGTTTTTCGATTCTTTTCTCGTACCATTGCTGGACACGAGTCTCCTTCTAGAATAAAAGGATTAAGGATATAGACTACCACGCTGGTCAATTGCGGGTTAACGGACTTTATACGCCTCGGACAACAGTTTTTAAATTACAGAGTGTGCAGATTTTCCTACGGTATGCATAATACATACACTTATGTAAAGAGACGCACCAGGATTGCACCACGCACACCCAGACCCCAAGAATGAGAGGCTGAATTTCATACCACTAGGTTACCACGGCTATAAATAATTGCGAGGTTTTTAAAATAATTTTGTAACCAGTGAATGTTTTTTCCGGTCTTCATGAAGCTTCCCTCGTTATTAAAAATGCTCGTACTAGACACTTTCCATTCTACGGTTGGATCCTGACCGCTTTGTAGGTTTTTTTAAACGAGGTGTCTAATGATTTTTCTTTATTCGAACCTTATTATAAAACGCTTAACTCAAAGGTTATGAAAACGCTTTTTTGCGTTGGCAGAAATTCGTTTTATACATAATATGTTGGCTTTGTTATGGTTGTTATATTTCAGATATCCGTTTGTATTTTATATCCGATATACAAGCGTACATAGTTAATCAAAATCTATATTATTACAAATAACTAGAGAATATTTAGAATCATAAAAAAGCGGTTTTCTAGATGCCCTTGCTTAGTAAATCGGCTATCATCTTCTTTCACGAGTTTTTAAACCA
>DWME01010274.1:0-10329 GCA_018244795.1 Parelbella ahira ahira
TAACACTAACACATTTACATGGATATTTGTCTCTTTCAAAGTAAGCAGAGAGTACCAAGTACCGAATAACCCTATTCTTATAAATCCATGTAAACTAAAGTACCAAATAAAAAAGGAATAATAAATTGAACTAAATAAATTAGCCATTTACCATAAAACACTTTCACTTATTATTATGATAATTTATATACCATCATCATCCTGGAAAGATGTAAATCCTCTTCCTCTCGACAGACTGTGACCTTCGTCGACTTGAAATGGTTCATTGTAGCAAGTGTTTGTAGGCGTCAAGGTTGGGTGTGGCGGAACTACCTGTAAAATATAGACAAAAAATGACAAATAGCCCAATATACAACTGCAGGCAGTCTCAAAATGTTTATACTGGGAGGTATTTAGCAGTTTTCGTTTCAATTGATAAATATATTGAAGTTTTCTTTTATTCTATTTGCAATAGATCATAAGGTAAATCAAAATTTTGTTTTTCATATAAATAAAACCGTGGTTTAAAAATTATGATAAAATAGGGAGCAGTAGAAGACAGACACATTTTACATTGAATCCAATGGGGTAGTGAACAAAGCGGGAAAATGTGAGAATGGATGAATGATATAAAACAAGAACACATGGGTTGATGACATTTTTAATTTGGAAATGCTAATGGGAATAGGAATTTAGAGCATTTAAGTATTCACATTGCACCATTTCATACAAGCAATCGTTATTATGAGACATATTTTAATCAACTTTGAATTAAGAAAACTGGTAGAATATAAATACCCTCATTTTTGTAAAAAAAAATTGTTACTTGTCATCTTCATCCACTCATGTCTTAATATATTTAAAGGTGGGAACTCGAGTTTGTGGCCTGTATATATCTTATCAATTACTATCAATTTTACTTAACACTATCTATTTTATTCGAAATGAACAATCAAACTCTTGACACGTCAGGGTTAAAAAACAATCAAGTAATATATTTGTTATTTTTAATATTAAAAAAATACGTTACTTACAATTTCAGAATTGTCATCCCATTCGTCATCCATTTCCTGTAATAGAAATATAAATCAAATATTGATGTTGAAATCAATAATACTGTGAAGTCTAAACACTGAAATATAACACGGTTACCAGAAAAAATAAAAAATATCTGCATTTTCAGAATATATTAGATACATTGCGGTGCAACCATGGAAATAAAACAGTTTATTAAACAGTGTGAACTGTGACAATATTTAATGAGGAGAAAATTTCCCGATGCCTACCCGAAAATTTGTCCAATTATAACTTAATTTGAAATGAAATTAACATTATTTGCCATTTCAATCTCATTCTGCAGGATATTTATTACGAGAAGTTATACAAAACTTCTATTGTACAATAACTCATATTACAAATAATCACAATAATTATTAACAGTACGAATACTAACGAACCGATTTACAAAGACCGGCAAAGCAAATTACACGTGCTAAAATTAGCATATAATAATATCTTGACAGTTGTATCAAGTGCTTTATTACTTAAAATTACATACTTACAACTTGGAATTAAAGATAAATGAAAATCTAGAGAATTATTTTAAATAATAAAATGAAATATTTTTAGACAAAGACGTTAACACAAATCTATGGCGGCGAAGAAGGAATAACAGACAGCTACAAATTACGATTCTATAGAACGATCATTTCAATCAGAGCTGCCAGATGTCAAAATGCAAAAATCGCAATTTCAGCTTTAAAAAATCGTGAGCCGAAATAAATTTATTATAGATTTGATGCTATGTACTATATTCCAATCACTTCATTTTTATGAATACAATTGAACATTTGTATTATTTCATGAATTGTTGAATGTCATTATTTTAGAGTGTTACAGTTACACTTATTAGAACGTTACGTTCGCCGAGTGAATGTAATTCGTTCGCATTCTTTGGTATATTGGCCAACAATATGATTAAAGTATTGAATGGCAAACGTGAGCAACGGCAAATTGAGTGTGTGGAGGAGCGTGAAGTATTAGTATTAATATTAAGTGCAATGGTCGTTTTTTCTTGTTAGCTGTTATACCATTGATATATTTTTAGATACGTTACCTGATTTTATTCTTAAACGTAAAATCACGCTTGTAATCCCCGAAGGGGTAGGCTCAGGAGTGTAGTACCTTCCCACGTTTCAGCTGTTACGTTTACGTCCCACGGAATAGGTGATGAGTCTATTACCACACATTGGGAACAGATTCAGACTCCGAGTCATTACTGGAAATTCTAAATTAGAAAATTCCAATAGTACCCAACCCTGGATTTGAACCTAGGGTCTCCCGACCGGCAGTCGCGTTAACTACCACTCCATCAACGGGGCAGACAATTTTATTCTTCATTTCTATTACTAGCTCCTAACGCTCGCATAATGAAGGTGAGTGTCGGCGAGCATCGCGTGAAGAGAGTTCACATCGACTCGTACGCACTTGCGTGTCGCGTCGCCTCGTCATCACTCGTTTTCTTCTAAAAAATTTAGCAAAGTTAAAAGTAGCGAATATTAACGCCTGAAATTTCATTAATTGAGTATATTGAGGAATACTACTCGTTATGTGACCTTGCCCAGTGTCTTGCCCAAGAGTGTGAAGTAGCGGCATAAGACTGTACTCAAGTTACATAAGTATTTAATCGATGTTGTACCTATAGTGTTTTTCAAAAAAAAATAATCTTTATAGAAATATTTATAACTATATTTTTAAAGGTATTCTTTTGTTTTTGGTGTATAATAACAAAAATTATTTATATAGAAATTTCGAGTCGGCTGTAAAAATGTAACATGGATTCTGGCAATCCTGCACTTATGTCCAATATATATTCTCCATCCCAGTGCAAGGCTGTGGTAGTGGTGACCTTACAAAGGTTTATAAATAAACATTTTAGCTATGTATGTAATTCATTGATTTATTACGTGCATGGGTTATTGTCATCGTAATACACGATGCACGAAATAAAAAAAAAACTTTCAATCGTGATCCTGTGTGTGTTAACATAATTCGCGTAAAATGATTGTTGGCGTCTAGTTTTGCGGCGCAAGCAAGTTTACAAAATAAACGATGGCTGATATGGACACAGTTAAAGTGTCGGTTGTGACAGAGCGTACAGCCAGCATTATACAATGTTCAAGCACCTATACAGCTGAGGAATTGTGTATATCCCTGTGTAAGAAGCAAAATATACCGCCGTTAACGCGAACTCTGTTTGCTTTAAGGATCAAGGGTACAGATTATTTCCTCAAAGATAACAGCAAAGTTCTCTCCAGCTCGAGGGATTACGAACTTAGAATTCGTTTTAAGGTACCTTAAAAAAATCTGTGAATTTTTTGTTTCTGCTATATAGGATTACGTGAATTGATGATTTTTTCAATACATTAGGGATATGTTTTGTTTATTATGCATTTGCCTCAGCTGTTTGCTGAATATACATAACTACCCTTGAAAGTAGTTGGATTCTAAAACGATATAGCTTGAACATGCGTAAAAAGTTTATATATATTTTGGTATAGTTATATGCAAGGTTGATGTCAATTGGCTAAATTGGCTTTTGAAAACAGCTTCAGTTCATAACTCTTACAGCTGTTATCCAATCAACTAAATTGAGTTTCTTGATATGTTTTATAAAGTGAGTTACAAATTATGTGAGATCCAAATTAATGGTGGTAGTTGAAAAAGTGTTTGGATTATTTTGTAGGCAATTTTCTTATATTTGATGCAACTATGTAAAAATCAAAATTTACAAATTGTAGTTATTAAGTGTATTCGAGTTTTTCTATTTTAGTTCTAAGTCTAGATTTATGCCTGGTGTTACATGCCCAATGATAATAAGCTTACTTCTATCACATCATGGGATGGGATGAGATAACTGGTGAAATGTGGGAGTGTACTACACTCCTCTGCCTATCCCTTCGGGAATTACAGCCATGATGTTACGTTGCATCATGATTAACAACTACACACATGTATTTCTTTGTAGGTGTAAGTGGCGAAGTCTAGTGCTCACATTTTTCACTTTTCTGTGAGTGAAGGTGTACTAGGTAATATTACACCTGTAATTTCCAAAGGGGTAGTACACACACAGTACCGTATTTGAAGTAAAAATGTTAAACATATCCAGTATATCTTTCAAAATATCATACTTCTATAACATTGTATCTGGGTGACATTAAGAATCATTATTATTGTTAAGTATCATTTATAGATTTCACTTAGTCTGTCCTGTTTATCTAATTTCATATTACCTCTCCAATTTAGTGACTGTTCTTATAATTTTTTTAAACCTATAAGGGTCAGCAAGATAAGTTGCTGAAGATATAATAAAAATCCAGAATATTAGTTTTTGTCATGAATCCCCTAATACAGTGTAGTCTATAAAACTTTAAAGAAACATTATAAATGAACAACAAAATATTTTTTTTAACTATTTTAAAAATTTTAGTTTCACAACTATTTTATTCTATATATATAGATTAGTATCAATAAGTCAGCAGTGTTTATATTGTGTATCAATTCTCCTTCTCATAATCTATATAGATATGGTATTTTTAATTGCTGCATTGTTATGGGGTACTACATAATTATATTCTTTCCTATAGGTTTAAAAAAAAAAGTCATTTTCCTCGCACATGATCAAGCAGTTTACATTTCATAACAATTCCTACTAAAATGGTAATTAAAATATTTACACAGGTACTAAGGCTCGGTTTGCTGATTACATTAGACGAAATTACTTATGACTATTACTTCCAACAAGCGAGGAATGATGTCAATGAAAATAAAATACCAGAAATCAAGTATCCAGAACATAAACAAGAGCTTTTGGGACTCGGTATTGCTGATATGTAAGTATAGTTTGCATTACCCATAATGTTAAAAGGTGGTAAGTCCCGTTTATTCTTATATATTAGAAGCTTTACAACTGTTTGAAGTGTATATGGTTTAGCGAAGACGAATACGAATGGATGAAATTTGTTTGTATCAATTAATATAGTACATATTAAGGTTCTTTAAACATTAACATTTGGTGATATGCGACATTCCAAAATCACTTTGTAATAACTACCTCATTGGTCTAGCGATTGCAAGCACGACTACCGATCAGGAGGCCTTGGGCTATAATCCTGAATACGGTGCTATAGGATTTTTCTAATTTAGATTTTCTAGTAGTGATTCGGAGCCTGATTCTGTGACCGATGTATGGCATTAGCCTTACCATCTATACCATGGGGTGTAACCTTAACTAGCGTAACATGGGAGTGTATTATACTACACGGCCTCCCCCGTCGGGTATTACAGATGTTATTTTGTTTTTTTTTTCAAAATCACCTGATTACTGTTGATCACATACATCAATGAATCATAATAATAATAATAATCGACCCCTTTATCATTCCACTGTTGGAATATGAGTCGCCTCTCAAATTGAATCATATTTTATTTAAAATAGGGTTACTATAGAGTCGAAGGTAACTGCACGGCAGTTTATCACCATATACTCCTTATCTATTCGAAGTGACCACACACTCAACAATATTTTTTATAATGTTTAATGTGCCTTATCATTAAGTTAAATTTGAATTTAACTACAACAGTGGTAAAGAGTAATTCATTGCTTTCTATATATTTCTTTTTATAATAACAGCGATTTAATTAGCTATTAATTAAATGTTACAGTAGCTCAAATCGGGATCTATGATGTGTAATGTAGATACTGTTAGTTAAAATTTAACTATTTCATTTTCATGTATTTCAAACAGCAATGTAAGTTTAAACAGTTATGTGCAATAAATGTTTTGATTTGATTTCATTAATTTTGACATGACTGTTAGACCAGTTAGTTACTGGTGAATTGGTGGTGGGTCTGTTTTCCATCTCTGATGATAGTTTGTGGGATACACATGATATGTGTTCAGTTTTGTAATTATATATTTTGAATAAAACAATGCTCAATTGAATTTATTAATTTTTGTAAGTAAAAATAATGTTCACAAAAATAAAGTTATAAATTTTGTAATAATTTAATTCTTTAGTGTTAAAGTAACAGATATGAAATTAAAAACTTCGTATGACTATCTTTTGTATAAGATTCATATTGGTTTTATCAATACTGATGTCAAAGGTTGAATAAATTAGATGATAATATATAGCACTTCACTGAAGTCAAAGTCAAAGATAGACTATGACATTTACTACTTCGTAATGACAGTGTGGAATATAAACATTTCTTTGTAATTTGTACTTTGAAAGTGCAATTTGTATAGGTTATACTAGCGGCTTGTCTATCTATTTCATCATCGTCATCAGAATATCTCAGTCCATTGCTGGACATAGGTCTCTCCAATAGGACACCACTGGGCTCAATATTCAGCTTCTCACAATAATAATAATAATAATTATAAATATCTTACAATAAGTTAAATTCTCACAATGAATAGCTTGCTCTAATGTTTGTTTGTCTATTATATATTGATAAATTATACAAAAAGATGATGCATGTAACCCTACGAATTGTATGACAGCTATTAGGCCTTATTGCTTTCGAAAAATTGGAAAAAAATAAAGCATGATTTCTTGTAACACTCCAATCTTGGTGTCTATATAGGCAATAACTTTTGCACATAATACAATTAATAAGAGTATTAAATAGAGTTTCATCATAATAATTGTCCTTACGTGTTCACAAAAGTTTTTAAACATTAAGATTGGTAGAAGTATCTGGGATATTACTTATTGGTGTTTAGAATGTTAAATGTGATTATGTTATTGTGAATTGTTATTGATAGGTACGAATATTCATATTCAAATATACAGAAGGTCATGTGTAATAATAGCAGTCAGTCAGTACTGTGCATTGTGATTCCGCTTAAAACCAGCCAGTAACATTCTTCAGGAAAAGTGATTCTCAACTTAATAAACTGCCATGCTGATCAGCATTTTCAAGTTGTGTGACCTGGCCCAACCAGCGATTTGGGCAACGCCCTATTTGTCGCTTGTAATATTTAATAATATAATAATAATAACAGTCCGTATTATTAATTACTTTGTTATATTAATTAACATACTTAGAGCTTATATTGATTATTGCATATACAAAAACCAAATTAGTCTAATACTGTATTGTGTATTAATGTCGTTTAATAGTAATCAAATACATGTTTTTTGTAATATTTAGGGCTTTTATTGAACTTAAATAATAACAACTTTCATAAATATCAGTGTTAACAACATTGAATTGAATATTGTATTTCATACATGATAAATTATTGTTAAGAAATTACTGTTATATAAATTTGAAATGATGAGAATTAATGTACAGAGGTATCCACAGTATAACGTTGGTCTTTACTAGATAAGTTATTTTTTGATCTGTTACAGGACTCGCGCCATCCTTGAAGAGAAGTTGCTATTGAATGATGTGGTGAAAAACTACAAGAAATATATTCCCAAAGTTATTGTTAGGCGGCACGGTCCATTCCCCAAGAAATATGCACATGACTATCTTCCACAGCTCTGCTCAGTAGGACATAATGTTAAGTAAGTGTTCTAGCATTAATATTGTGATGGGAGTGGGACTAGATAAAAAATTGTTTCTAAATTCAATATTTTAAGTGATCGTGATATGGAGATGAAGGGTTGAAGCCACTGTTTTGCATATGGTTTGTCCCTAGAAATTATAAGTAGTTTAAAATTGTGCTCTTTATTGGGAGGGTTGGGGTGTTCAGTGCACATCTAACTACTCAAAGGGAATGATTGCTAGGGAAACTGAAAACATTATAGTTCCCAATAATGCTATTGGGGGCATTATGGTGTACCATCCCTCACTTGGGAATTTTTTAACCTTTTTCATACTGGGAGGAGATCCATGCCCGGCATTAAAATGATAAAGTAAGCAATGAGAGATGAGAGAATTAAAACTGAAACATTTATTTCATCATTAGATAGTACACAAATGCTTATCATCAAAATGATATTTTATTATTAAATGTTTCGTGAGTATTTATACACATGATTATATATGTACTGGCTTAACATGGCCTGACTAGTTTCGGACCTATATGAGGCCCTTTCCCATGAGCTTCCGTCGTTTGCAACGAGGTCGTGGCGGAGACTGCAAACGGCGGATTGGAGGTGTTTGATACCCAATATATAATGAAAATGATACTGTTACAAATTATTGTACTCTTGTCATTCAGGTTATCAGTAGCCTGGTTAAGTTATGCATATTATTAAGAATGTCAAATAATCCTTTCTTTCTACTTTCAGCTATGTAAAGAACTTATACTTACAACAGTTGTACGGTCTGGCGCCTAATTACTTGGCAGAAGAGTATGATAGTGTCCTATGGCAGAACGGTGCTGATGTGGTCCCCGTGCGTTTGGTAGTTGCTCCGTTCCATCCCCACCAGCCCGGCATAAGACTGTATAATACGTTGAAGAGAGATGTAAGTTTTCCTCCTATTCCAGTACTGTTATTTAAAAAATTACAAATTCAGATTGGCCTCGACACAAAATAAGTTCTTGGTGATAAGATTATATTTTTGTTGTGATTAGTCGGGACATATTTTGAAGGGGAAATAGTTGTTTTTGGTGGACGGCGCACGTATTTACCACACTTTTAGTAATGTCTTTAGAAAGATAAGTTTTCCAACCACTATTAAGTATTATTATATGATTTATATTTTATTAATATCTTTGCATGTCGTGTGAAAGAAGATGTAGTTAGGACTAGGACTACTAAAGGGATGTTTGAATGATTGAGGTACATATACAGAAAAATGATTGAGATTAGTTACTTAGCAGGTTTGTGAGATTTTATTTTTTAATGATAGAATCGGGAGAGCGAGAGCTAAGGGTACGTTTTTTATTCAATTTAAAACCATTATAGCAAGGTATATAACTTTATATTTTCTATAGCAGGGCTCGAGTAACCATACATATAGCTATGATATTATGTCAGTATAGCACGACATGTTATTGTACTATAGAACAGAATATTAACATACAACCTCATTTTTTTATGCTGTTAATAGATCTGTAAAGTATGGCAATTAAAGAGTACCTTTAATTGAATATAATGTTTGACAACTTTGATGAAAGTAAAAGGACCCAAATAAGTTTATCAGCACAGTAACTAAGGGAAATTGTTAAGGATAGTAAATAATCTCAGTTGGCTACTTTGGAATATATGTGACATTCTGTATGTAGTATTTAGACTGCTCTTCTGATTTAAACCGCGCAATTTCAACATTTATTTTGTATGTTGTGTCTCGTTTCCTTTTGATATGAAACGCTATAGAAAGTGTCTATTATGCTCTTATGAATAAGTGATCATCGTCATTATCAGCCCGTCATCGTCCACTGCTGGACATAGGCCTCTCGAATAGGATGCTACTGGGCTCGATAATCAGCTCTTCGCATCCAACCGCTGCCAAACAGTTTGCGTATATCTTCACTCAACTGAGCTGGAGGGCGTCCTACGCTACGTTCGGGTCTCCACTACAGAACACGTCAAGGGTTAATGTTTCTCAAAATTACTTTTCAGTGGTTTCATGTGTGCACGATAGAAGAATTGATTTATTTGACGCGGAACGGCGACAATTCGCTGGAGGTGTCGAGGCGGGGCACGCCGTTGTTCTTTAAGTTCAAGTGCGACGACCAACTCTCGTCCTTCATATCTGTCTGT
Source organism: Parelbella ahira ahira (assembly GCA_018244795.1). Lineage (NCBI taxonomy): Eukaryota > Metazoa > Arthropoda > Insecta > Lepidoptera > Hesperiidae > Parelbella > Parelbella ahira. Next base: position 9,712 of record DWME01010274.1, read on the forward strand.
GATGGTTACTATAGGTAAGCGGAATTGGTTTCTAAAAGTGTGCAATATATGCTATTGAATTCTCTCCAACATGAAAGAGTATTTTTCCTCATGTGGATAAAAACGGCTTCGTATCTCGCAGGAGTAAATAAGCCTTGTACAAACAGAGGGCAACATTGAAATCCGTGAAATTACTGGTAGATAGCATTACAAATACCAGAATATTTTTAGTATTATAACGCATCACATCACAACATCCTTTTCTTAGAGGGGTAGGCAGAGGAGTGTTGTACACTTTCAGGAGTCACCTGTTATTTTTATGTTAGTTTGTCAGGTTTTTTAATCTCAGGTAATGCTCTAGGTTTAACCTTTTGTTTCATATGTTAATAATGACTACATGTTATATAAAACAATGGTCACAAAATGCGATAATTGGAAAGCTATTTAGACGGATACAATGTTAATCTTTATCAACTAAAATACATTAGTTACCTTAAGCATTTCATGCACATTATGATCTAAAATACGTTAGTTACCTTAAGCATTTCATGCACATTATGATCTAAAATACATTAGTTACCTGAAGCATTTCATGCACATTATGATCTAAAATACGTTAGTTACCTTAAGCATTTCATG
>DWME01010275.1:0-10328 GCA_018244795.1 Parelbella ahira ahira
TCGGCAAATCCTTTCACCACGATGACAAACCCTAAACCCTATTCGTGTTTGTCATCGACACGCTAAGAAGAAGATTAAGAATTGAGTAGCTTTCTTTTAATAACAATTATTTTTCTCTCTCAGGACAGTCTTAAAATTATTGTCTACCACGTTGGTCAAGCGCGGATTAGCAAATTTCACATGCCTCAGCGAAACTTATCCTATGAAGAATTATAATAATATGTCCAAGTTTTCTTACGACGGTTTCATTCGTGCATTTTTTATACAGAAGTGCGTGCCAGTTTGATGCTGAATGTTAAACCATTAGTTTATCACTACTTATATGTATCTATGTTATAGCAATTTGATATTTATCTTTATACAAGTAATAATTTGGATTTGATTTGTATAAATGATTGTGGTAAATATGAAAGGAACGTAAAAAATCAAAGTCATTTTAAAATATGCACAATGCGATCAGGGGACTCGCTCTGTTCACCTCGGAATAGGTAATAGCCACTTATAGGTCTCGCAGGTTCTCGAAAGTTCCGTGTTCGAGACGGAACTTGGACAGCTTCCAACAATTCTAACTTAAGGAAAATCACTTCGAAGATAACGTTTCTATTTTCCTTAAGCCACTGAACTCTTTATTTTCCATACCCTCTATCGAGATAAGTGTAAAGCTTAGACACCTAAGCTGCCCCTGATTCTCCCTTTAGGTCTAACTGCAAAAGTTTAACCAGACTTAGGGAAAAATTTAAACTTAACGAAAGTCGTCTTTGAAAAACTTAGAAATAACTTCTTGGAGTAACTCCTGAAATATGATTTTTTTTTTAATCACCAGTGTCAGAATCATATCCATTCATATACACTAAGGACAAAAGTGTGAATATACACTTTCTATGCAAGTGTACTATATTGCAGATTCTACCACACCTATTACCAGGTAAGAGTAAAGTGGCTGCTTCGTTGGTCGAGCGGTTGCAAGCGCGACTCCCGATCGGGAGGTCCTGGGTTTAAATCCCTGGTCGGGTACTATTGGATTTTTCTAATTCAGAATTTCTCTTACGGACTCGGAGTCTGGATCAGTGCCCGGTGTATGACAATAGGCTCATCACCTATTCCATGGGAGTTAAAACGTAACTAGTTAAACGTGGGTGTGTAGTACACCCCTCTGCATACCCCTTCGGGGATTATAGGCGTGATGTTGCGTTTTATTAAAGTATAACGAGAGTCTATTAAAAAAGTATATGTAAGCGTGTACGTGCCCGTATTCGTGTGTATGTGTGCGTGTTTATATACGTATATATGAGTGATTACATGATTGTGTGATTGCGTGTTTGCCTCCTGTTTATATGTGCGTGCGTGCGTGCATACTTAATAAAACAATGTTAGAACTGAAATGTACATTTACAAAAGGAACAAACATTTAGCAAACATTTAAAGTTTTAAATCAACGCAGGATTGGAGGTCACGTATGTCTTGTGGAGCAAATTCGATAACAAGCACTTATGGCTGCACTGATATTGGTAGAACAGCGGAACACTTGGCGCAGTGCCAAAGGGAGGTGTCGGATGGAACTGAGAATGTCTTGAATAGAAACGGTTTAACTTTCCGGTTTACTGTCTCCTACTAGTTGGAAATAGCTTTTCAATTACTTGAACTGAACTTCATATTCATTGGAAGAGATAATTCCCTTTTAAAATAGAATTTTATAAATTTTGATTATGAAAGCTAAAGAAGCGTCGATTTCTAACTGAAAGAAAACTTATTAACTTTTTGATTTACGTTTTCTAAATTGGGAATAGCTGTTCTATTATTAAGTCTTGATGTCTTGGTAATTAGTGTATCATTACCCCTCTTTCAAGTCCACTGCTGGATATAAGCTTCCCTTGAAGGGTTTTTGCCGACAACCCCCACGCCGTACATGTGGCTTGGGATTTGCAGAGCAAGGCTTCTTGTCGTCTGTCGTTCGTCGAACGTCATCTACGCTGCTGACCCTGACGGCTGAGGCATAACTACGCCCGTGTATATTGCGCTATACCGCGATCAACCCATCAACCGATTCTCAACTATTGTATAGGAGAGTACACCACGGGGAAGAAACTTGGAACTCAAGTTCCCCAAGTTAAGTGTCATTAACACAACATCCTTAAATTACTCTATATACGAGCATCTTAATCAAAGCAGCGTGGAGCGGAAATTTATACCCTGCGACCCCAACTCGTAAGACCAGCGCGGGTATGATAGGCAAAACTCCCTTAGAGACCTGTGATTAGCAGTGGAGTGATCGGGCTGCAGATTAAGTCAATGAGACTGGCAAATGATAGTACTTAAATCAAATTAAATGTTAATAAATTATACTTCCGAAGAAAATTTAATAATAGCCACAACTTAATGGCTACATCGATATTAGCGGAATAGCGGAACACTTGGAGCGGGGCCAAAGGGAGCGACGGACGGAGCTTGGAATGGCTTAAATGAAAACGTTTCTAACTTTTAGCTTTTCCTTTCTGACATAGTTTGAGACAGATTTCACCTAATATTACTATTTTCCTCTCATTTACAATGGACACTAACTGTTAAACTTTATATTAATAAACAAAGAGTTTTAAGAGAAATCTTTACACGCTTTTTTAGTATTTTACTAGCACAGAGGAGCATGTGGACTGTGTGAGATCTCTTTTTCTCTCGACCTTCTATCAATCCCCTGTTGGAATACGGGTATCTTCTCAGAATGAGATGGTAAAGTTCACCAAGCTGGCAAAGTGCGAGCTGGCAACCTTCACACGGCTTAGAGATCTAGTACTGAAAAACTTTAGTTATAAGGATAAGTAAAAAAACCGATCACTGTTATAAATATTGAAAAACATTAAATGAAATAAATACTTGGAAATTTGTTTGCGTGTGTGTGTGTGCGTGCATGTGTGCATGCGTGAATGTACGTGCGTGTTTGTATGTGCCATAAACTCTGCCTAGCCCCTAAGGGACCTGAGATGACTATATATAAATATATATTAACAAAATGGTGATAATAAGCTTTAATAATTATTAAGACCAGATTTGCTCGAATCGGACTTAAGAATCAAATACACGTAACAGTTTCGCAAGAAACGTTGAAGCCAACTTGTTACAGCTCCACTAATTCCTCGATCGAGTCCTTTATCTTTCTCTCCACGTTCCACGGCTTGCAAGTATTGAGCCTCGTCGCGAGTTGAGCACAAAGTTGACAGTTGATAATCGTCGGTAACGTCGAGCTAAGTAAAAACATGGAAGCAATTACTTTTATAATAAGCTTAGCATGGCTTTCCAGTTAAAATTATTTAACTGATCTGAATACTTACAAAGTGACTTTATTTACAAGTATTCGATTAAAAGAATAATACATCAAAGAACAATTTTAACATGTTCATCTGATTTCAAACCGCCCAGAGCTTCTTTTATAGTGTAAAAAGATTACTGTTAAACTCGGGCATGTAATCAGAACAAACATTTGTATTTATTACACGAATATTTGTCCCGATTGAGAATCGAATATACAAACACCAGCTCAACAATTCTTAACCACTAGACCAACAGTTCAGTCTAACAGAATTAACATAAAAAGATATTCAGTACCTCTATGAACACATATATACCTACCACAAAAACACACACTCACAAACAAACATTACAAAACTGATAAACCGCTACCATGTGACAAGCATCATCTGAACATTTAATAACTCAATAAATCAGCTAACAAGAACACACACAAAGCGAATGTATAACGAACCTCTCAGTGCTTACTGGAGAGGCGTGAAGGGGGAGTATCTTAATGGGTTATGTAATTAGTAACCGCTTCAATGTATTACGTTATGGGGTAGCGTTAGTAGGCATTAAATAAAGAGGCCCTTAAGGAACCCTTTATGGATTCCAAAGAAAATAAATGCACAATAGATACATAGATATAATATGTATTCTTCAGCACTTCCTTCTCGCTTCTGTGTATTTGTGTGGTAAAAGTTTGTGTATGTGTATGTATGTGTGTGTGTTTGTGTGTGTGTAGGGGTGAGTGTATGCGTGCGTGCGTAGTTTAGCCGGAAAAATACCAACCATGTACGTACGTATATCTCTATCGGGAAGCAGTTACTAGTTAGTCGTCAGTCCTCTAAATAAGCAACGCCGATGTCACCAATTGCGAATAGGACAGGTATTTAACAGATTGTCTATATTATACTCTAAATTACATGATAATGTGTAAAGCGATGGAAACCAGGGCGCATACAAAACAAACGTAATTAACAAAAAAGTATGTTTTATTACTCCCTCTTAAAATCTATCCGGGTCCTTTACAGGGTAAGCATAGTGCAGCGTATGCCAAATATCTCTGTCCTTACGGACACCGCGTGCTTCTTTTATATTTATACCTCTCAACACATGTCGGTTTCGGTGTATAAAACTACTTAGTAAATTAGGTAGTAGTAGTAGTAGTAGTAAATTAACAAACTTGACAACCCCTGTTAAATAGGACATATGTACCTATATCATAAGTAATGACAAGTGGCATTACTACAGTGCCTAACCTTTCCAAGACCTCAGGCATAACGTTATGTTGTGTTATTTTTTACATTTATGTAAATATATATACAAATTTACATTTTCCTTATTTAATATACATATACGTATTTCTTCAAACATTTTCCAGTCAGCGAGTGATATATTGATCGAGACTGATCTAAGCAACGTGTCGAATCATACCGGCTAATACAATATTGAGTTCCACTGATGTTGTTTTGATTGCACGCCTTATGTTCAACGCGCGGGCGTTCGCTGAAGCAATCACTTTTACATGTAACTTGTATCGATAATTTTATTGTACAACATAAGAGACGAAACGTGAAGTCGTTGGGTGCTTTTTGGATATTGTTGCAAGAATATTTTACTTATAGCAACTTGTTAAATTACCATTTAATACTAACCAATTTCGGAATAAAAATTAAGATTTTGTAAGGATAGAGATACTGGCATTCGTTGCTTTCTGCCTACCACATGAGAAACATCGCATAATGAAGAAAATAGATTTTTTTAATTTTGTTGGCCAACCAAGGAATCTTCTTACTAAAAATATATTATCATTATCATTGCAATTAATTGGACTGCCGTTAATGAGGAATCTGTATATTAATTTAATTATTTCGGTAATTTAACTCCGCATGGTTTCAATCAGCACGTGGTTTCAATAGAACAAAAACCGATAATAAATTTACATAACCCACACAGCATAACATCACGCTTGTATTTCGCTGAAGTGGTAGACAGAGGAGTTATGGTCTTGCGGTACCCAATAGTAAGCAAACCAAGTAATACCTACTTTTTACGATCCGGAGATAGAACGATCGAACCCAAGACCTCTTCCTGAGCAGTCGTGTCGCAACCACTAGACCAACGAGGCATACAAAAACTAGTAATAATAAATACTGGTATTAAAATAATGGAATTTAGCACAATCGTTGCTCAACATCGTAACAGCTCCGGATGAGAAGACGTCTCTTGAGGCATTAGCATTATTAACAATGGCAACTAATCCCTTATAGCGATAATGTTGATCGATATATAATCCGCCTTCGCTTGTAATAATTAATTTATTAATTAAAAGCCTCCATTAAATATGCATGTAGGTCTGTTGACGGTAGTTGAGTATTAATGTTACACTCGTATTAATATTTTTTAATACCTACGCAGACAATGATGCGCTGTGTAATAAAGAATTATAAAGCGAACAGATCTTGCTCGTAATGTTTATAATCTTTTCAGTAGGCTTACTGGAGTAAACGTAACATCACGCTTGTAATCCGATAGCAGTAGTAGGCAGAGGATAGTAATACACTCCCACGTTCCACCAGTTGTTTAAGCCCCACCATGGAATAGCTGGTGAGTCTTGACATACACCGGTGATAAATCCAGACTTAATCTACTATCAGAAATTTCTGCTTCAAAATCTAAGTTATTGTAGAAAAATTCAACAGTACCCGACCCGGCATTCGAACTCCGGACCTCTACAGCAGAAATCACGATAGCAACCACTCGACCAACGTGGCAGTCACTTCTGAGTGTGAATACATTTAGAAGCCTGTTTATCTTAGTAAATAAATTAAACGTAGAATTAAATCCTTTGTCCAAAGACGCGTTGAACCAACTCTACTGTATTTATTCTACATATAACTAAAATACAAAACCGCGGGCCGAACTGTCGTGGACAAAACGTGAGAGTTCCTCCAACGTTTTACCAAAACTTGCAGCATGATTCGTTCTACCGGTTGACTTACATATATCTACTTCGTTTTTCGACAACATATTATGGGAAAGGCTTTTATGTATTTGTTTATGTCATCAATGTCCGTTACGTTATGCAATTGAGTAAGCTTGTGATTTTTCGTGAAATAAAAAGTATAACTTAAGAGTTTGTCGTAATTATGTCATCTTAGCCCATTCGCGTCTACAGCTGGGTATATAGACTCGCGAAACATCACCCCAACTCAAGGTTTTCTGATCGTGTCTTTACACATATTTTAATATAATTTGTTTTTGCCTGAAATATTTACATAACAGAAAAATTCAAAATGTTTTTTACGATCCACATGACTAGACGATAAATTCTCTCATCGAATCTTTCATAATTCCACTATTGGAACACGTGTCTACTCTCAAAAGGAAAACGTTAAGACCATAATCTGCCACGCTCTCAATTTTATCATTATGAAACCAATTTACCGAAATATTGAAATCATAAGACAACGACAACGATAAATTTAAATCTAACATCAAAATTGAAACTGTTGAACATGTGCGTAAAATACTATTTTTAGCAAGCGATATTTTTTTTTTTTTTTTTCTCAATAATATTCTTATATAATGAACGTAACTCGTAATATGCAATTAGAAATTGTGTTATTTGTGTTACGGAGGGGCGTTTGGAGGGGTTGAATGGAGGAGTTCAATATTAATGAAAAATCTTACCTGTGACACACGCCAGTGTAAAACTGCACTCAACATTGTTATCACGTAACGTCAAATAAAACGCATGATTTCAAATATTTTATTGGAAAAAATTATAAAAGGTACAATTTCTACGGGCTTTTTGAGCGGGATATTAATAAATGCAGCATACAATGTGATAACATTCGGTAATATGTAAGGGAATAATAATACGTATATCACATAAGAATCGATAATTTTGCTTATAGTGTATTTAAAAAAAAAATAATATAAAAATTTTAGTTTTTATATGTATATAGTACACCATTAACATAAATTAATTAAAGAAATTAAAAACAATAAAAAAATATTTACAATTAGCAAGTGTCTATATAATTTTTATCAAGACAACGTAAGAAAAAATTTAAATTGTTTTTATTGAATTGCAGTATTTCTATAACCGTAACTGTTGCTGTAATCCTTTCGTATAGCGGCAATTGCAAGTACCCTCGAACCAACATACAATTCCATTTCTCTGAATAAATTTATTGCAGATTTTTTTTAAATAATCACCTTATGATATATGAAAATATATATGTATGTACAATACTTTGACAAAAAAATCATGTTTACAACTGGTATTTATTTATATTTACATTTAATATTACCCGGTGAATAATAATACAATAATAACAACAATTAAGTGTAGTTTTTTTGCAAAATACATAAAGTATTACAACTGTGCAATACCTACAATTTTTGAGAAGTAATGTGAAAAGCTCTTGTCCACTTTAAAATTCATGGACATTTTTCAGGTGAATTTGAAAAAAAAACATCCTGGCTCTATTCTAAAGAAATTTTACTTACGGCTATTGTGACGTTACGACAAGCAGTGATTTGATCCTGGTTAAATAAGAATAGACAGAAGAGAGTTTAATTGATAGTTATTATGGTAACATGGGTTGTTCAGCTAACAATTTAATTTGAAGGAATAAACTATCGATTTCAACATTTAAGAACTTTCTAGAAATTGCATTCAATTTTCTATTGCATGCAGTAGATCTCATCAACTCACGGGTTTTTTTTACATTGTCTTTACCGTTTGACACTATTTGTGATTTCATAACCATTCACTCTTTGCTCATAACAGAATACTTTACTCAATAATATGCATGTCACTTTTACTTTTCATACTTAAAATGTCATCACACTGATGTTTTGTTAAAAACAGTACGTTCCAGAGGTATCGTTACACACACCTCCATTCTTCTGTCAGCCGTAATAGAACTGAGAATTTGAATAACCGCTTAAGCTTTTGGGGCTCATCATCACTTCGGGGTCTTCTTTGTTTCTTGTAAATCTTGGTGCTGTATCTCTTGATTGGGAAGGTATATAATCCACGTTCCCATACATGCTTGCGCCCGCACAAGGATATATTGTGGATAACGGCCTCATAGCTCTGAGCGTTCCCTTACCAGGAATGTCTCTGTATAGAATCATATCAGGATGTTCAGTGTCGTAGAATGTTCCAGATATGTGACTGACGTCAACGTCGTTATCTATATCTGATACAGCATCATTAAATATATTTGGCGCTTCAGTGGTAAACATATCACCATTCTTAGAGTTACTGGTACTTCGTTTTGTGACATAGCATCTAACGGCTACCGCGATGCCGATGATGGAGATCACGATAATGGAAATTCCCAAAATATATATGAAGACGTTACTATTGGACTGCGGGACATCTGGAACAATATAGATTGTATTGTATTGTAGTATGGCAATAGGCTTAACCATTACGCCAAGGGAAGTATTAGATAATTGGTGAAAACTGGGATTACTACACTCCTCTTTCCATACGTTCGGTGAAATACAGACATTATAATTATGTAACATTTCTTACGCGACCGTCCAATTCCCAACCTGTCAAAGCCTGAAATCCCGAACCAATATATTGATATTAGTATCTATTTCTAAAAAAAATATTTAAATAACATTTGAACCCAGACAAAAAATGAACATGAATGAACCCACCGTCTCTCGTTCAGTAGGTATCGTCACTAATTACTAGACCAACAGACAGAAAGCAAATGAACTGCATTATAATATGAGTATTCAGCAAAATGGATTATTTTTATTGACTACCCACTTTACTTTCACATTAGAGTACCATGCAAACATCTGGTTCGATCATTTTAATGTTAATTCAAATTTAAGTTAATAGATTCCCGAGCGAAGAGCACTTAACCTACATACACGCAATGGAAATTTTTCGAAAAATCTGTTTAGCCCCCGTCGTAACGAAGAGAAAAAGTGGGGAGCTTAGTTTATAAACCGGCTCACTGCTTTTTGTGAGGCAGCCGATGTAACTTCGTTAAAGCTCGTACTGCATTTTATAAGAACAAAGTTAAGTAACTAGATCGGCAACTTCGCTGAGCTCCACCACTAAACAAAACTTGTGCAAGAAAAACCATATATATAGGTTGATTTATTGTGTTTTCGTATACTGAATGTCAATTTTACTGGAACTGGACTAGAGCCGTGCTGTGAACACAAACCAGACGAGTTAACCCAAACAAGGCGGGTTATATTTTTAGTAAAATTGTTCAAAAATCAATTAATTCAAATTTGTATTTTAATTAGGTTTGGGTTTTCATTGTCTTTTAAAACAACTGTAAAAAAAGTTAATAATTCAAATCAGAAAACTCCCATGCATGTACTGAAAACATTGTCTGAACTTCAAATAAAAAAGACATTTATTTTTTAAAAAATCAGCTCTGTTTCCGTTATTGTTTTAAAGAAGCATCAGATACCTGACTGAACTCAGTTATATCCTGAACCATTAAAGGTATTAATCTAGAATTGCGGCGTTACGTCCTCTGACTCGCTTGTTATTGCTATTTGTAGTCACATATATGTAAGCGTACTATATGCAAAATCATATTCCGTCTAGTTTCGTCTTTATCTTGTCATAAAGCTTAGTCATCAAAAAAAGTAAAAAAAATTTTTTAAGTTAAACGGTCTAATATTGCAGATAAATGTACTAAAAGCTAAAAAATAATTTCATGGATACAGTCATGGGTACCAATATGTACCTATACATTGTTATATTTTTAAAATAAAATCGTGGGGCACGTCCAATATCTACAATCGAAAGACATGGCATGTGACACGAACTAATCATTGTGACTTACTTCATATTGAGTCAAGTAGTTCGACTTACACGATTCGAATATGACAATGACGATTCCAATATGACCTTGGCAAACTTAATTATGTTTCAATGATCTAATTTTGATGATGAGGACAGGGTGCGATGGCGTTCATTGGGGGAGGCCTATGTCCAGCAGTGGACTGAGATAGGCTGATGACGATGATGATGATCTGAC
>DWME01010276.1:0-10327 GCA_018244795.1 Parelbella ahira ahira
TGTTTTCCTTCAATGTTAGCAAGTGATATTTAAACTTAAAATGCACTTTTATAAAGAGGTGCGCGTCACGGATTTGAACCCAGCACAACCAGAGTGAGAGGTTGAATTCTTAACCACTAGGCTATCACAAACTTTTAACAGCAGTTTAGTTAAGTTTAAATGTCTTATGTTTTTGAATGCTTTGCCCTATTACTCTTCACACTGGTATACAACATTGTAAGCTCAAAAGTTCATAATTAGCAACCTATTTATCTTTCAACTGTTATAATCGGGTCACCTTCCTGGGTACTTAATTTCTTTTAAGTATGACGTTTATGATAATAAATAATATAAATATCTGATTATTAATTACATAAATTGAATCACACTCACTGTTCTATGACGTGATAGGAGCCTGCGAGAGCTGAACCAACTGGTGCGCATAATCCTTTACTGAAGCATATGGACACGGTGTCGCAATCCCTGGCCAGCCGCTCCAGAGGCACTCCCAAGTACGTACTGGCGTTCATTAGTCGGGCGCCGTCCATGTGGAGTGCAATGCCGTGTCTCTTGCATAACTCCGCACAATCGTCCAACCATTTGATAGGGAGTACCTAGAGTTTTTCACAATTCATTTTATATATGTATAATTGTCTAACTCATCCATGGGTCAGAAATCCTGCACAGTGAGGAAATGGTTATTAGTTCTATAACTCCATAACATATGTTTATGTATTATTTTGTATCTGGGTATTTAAACATTATAGATGTTTATTTAGATTGTATAGATTTATGTTTAAGCAGCCTGGCTATCATAGCACATGCTCAAAATCATTTGGGATCAGATTGTCATTTGAGAATTTGTCCCAAGATATTATTATTACTGATTAGGAACAAAGTAGCAAGCTGTAGGCATTTCTATATATCTAAAACATGAAACCCACCTTGCCACCACACTTATTTTGAGTGTTCTCAATGCAGACTAGAGAAGTAATAGGCTCGTGGATGTCAGCGCCGCGGATCCGCCGCTCTACTTCCGCCAGATCGAAGGTACCATCCGGTTTGTTCTTTACAGTACAGATTTGCACACCTGCCAAGTGTGCGGCGCTACCTAAAAGGTAAGATGTTAAATTAGTGACTGCAATGGATTGTAACAAACTGCACCATAACTTAGCAGAATATACCAACATATTATCTACAAGTTCACACTGTGCCGCTCTGCCCATAAGAGTGTGTAAGCCAGCATTTAAAATTTCATATAATGCACTGCAATGACACGGAAATTAGATGTTCATTCCAAACATACCTTGTTAAAAAAAGTACTTAACTTAATATTTAACACACATAGTGTTTTCATAAAAAACAATTTTACTAATGAAAGAAACGTCATCAACATATAATCCCCATAAGGGTAGGCAGAGTAGTGCAGCACACTCCCATGTTTTACCAGTTACATTTCCATCCCACATGGAATGGGTGGTGAGCCTATTGCCATCTACTGAGCCCAGATTCAGACTCCAAGCTACTACTAGAAATTTCTACTACAAAATCTAGGTTACAAAAGTTCATTTATACTCAACCTCAGATTTGAACCCAGGACCTCTTGATCAACAGTCACTCTTCCAACCATTCAAACAAGAAGGGAGTCATATACATAATGTTTTTGGAAAATAAACTTTTATTAATGGAAGTCATTATATATTCACCTTGTTCATACTGGAAGATGTGGGAGCTTTCACCAGCTATTGCTTCTGCTCCTCGTTTGTTGCAATGAACCATTACTGTAAAATAACACCTAACATTATTAGGGTATGAATTATTTTGACTGGCATGTTGGTCTAGAGGTTAGAGAAGTTCTCTGTTGACCTAGAAATAGTGGGTTTGATTCTCAACAAAAAACAAATATTTGTGTGATGAATATAATATGTAAGTGTTTGTTGTATTTCTGGTTTTAAAATGTACTTAGAAGTTAATATGTGGTAGTTATCGGCTATGTGTTCACCACAGTATAGTAATTGCCTTTTAGAAGTTACTTCTTGAATATTTTTAGTGAATATATATATGAGGGAATGAACGTCATTATGGAGTCATGTCCCTGTAAATAATTTTATGAATAGTAATACTCAGAGGTTACAAAAGTCACAAATAGCAGCCTCCACAATCACCTTGCAGACTGTAAAGGTACTGGACTTTTAGCATTTGCAGTCATGTACATGCACACATGTGCACAAGTGCTCGCACACACTCGCACACACAGTCACACACAATTAACCCATCATCATCCACTAATGGAAATAGACCTCTCCAATGACATGCCACTGAGTTTGATCTTCTGCTCTACACATTAAACTAACATCTGATTGTCAGTCACTATTCTGCAATGAACTTGGCTACTATAGAATTTGTAGTATTAAATCATTAAATTTATTAATAACTAATTATTTATTAGACTTACTAGCAATAAGATTAGCCATTGTTCCACTTGGTACAAACACAGCCGCTTGCTTTCCAAGCAGCGTGGCTACTTTGCTCTCTAAAGCGTTCACTGTTGGATCTTCACCGAAGACATCGTCTCCCAATGCCGAATTCACCATGGCGTGCTTCATAGCCTTTGTGGGCTTCGTCACGGTATCGGATCTCAAATCTACTATATGGGCCATTATTCAAGTGTTTTATCCTTTTATTAAAATGTCACTGAACGTAAGATTAAAACTGCAAACGAACTGAGTCGCAGAATAAGTTCAGTTTTTTCCTATAAGTGTATTTTTGATAAGTTCTTGTTGTCAAGCTTGATTTCGTAATACAACAAAGCCTTGAACCAGTCGACATATACGTTGTAAAGATGATTGTTATATTTGTTATGTTAAAATAATCGAATGTACTGATAAACAACTAGAAATATGCCTAGATAGTTTATAGATAATATATATGTACGTTAAATAATAAAGACATAAATTAAGACAACTGACACATGACAGCCTAATTGAGAACCAACATATGTAATAAGAATAACGAATGATATGTAAATAACAGTTTACTATTATTATTTATAAAAGGATTATAATGATTACTTTCAGCCATATATATATATATATATATATTTTTTGATATAATGTATAATTTAGGGTCCATGAAAATTGAGATTTATGTGATCTAACCCACGTGTGCTTTTTAGAAAATAATTAGAATGTGAGGGTACCAATCAAAAAACATGTATGAATTTAACAATAATATTCATAAATAAGCTATTTAATGTACAGGCTATGTAATATACCTATGTTGCACAATTAAACTTTTACTACTTGGTGTACAGAAAAAATAATATTAGTAATATCTTTTAGAAATTTAATTTCCTTTTCTACCAAATCATTTTCTTAAATTATTTATATATGTCCATGACGTAACTAATGTACGGGTTCCCTACTCCACATCGAATATAAATTACATTATCTTAATTTTCAACATATACTGGCTCAGCTCTTATAAATTTTGTTTTTAGCTGAACGCGTCCCTATTAAAATTTTGTTCTCTTTACCGTGATTCTCAAGTGACAGCAGCAACGTAAGCTTTGTCATTGGACCAAAAGTTATCAATTTAATACTTCGCAAATTATAGCCAATCATATGTAAATAAAGTCTACGACACCAACACAATTTCCGTAGAAGGCTTCCAACTTTAATTTGACGCAAAAAGAAGTATCGGCAAGATTCATGCGTTCGTTTTTGCATTTTAATCGATTCAAATAAGTGCTTTTATATTTCGTTAGGATTATTTATTATATATGTAGTGTAAATAAATTATTTATACGGCGATACATTTTTGCGTACGTCCCGTTAAACAGCAATATTTCGATACAAATTTCGGACAAACAGAACGTGAATTCGGGCGTCGACCGGTCATCCCTCCTACTCGTATTTAACCGTCGCGAGTTGCCGTTCTGTCAGTCGCGATCGTCATTTTGTAGGTGTCGTGCTCGGTTGCGGCATACGCGGATCGAGCCGGTGAATTTTCGAAGGTGTGTTGTGGTGTGTCGGTTGGGGGGGCCGTTTAATGTGGTATACAGTGTCGGCGCTAGGTTATCGCGAATCGGGTCGCGCGGCGTGATCGGGCGGCGCGATGGTGGATATGGATAGGAACGACCCGGAGCTGCGGTACCTGTCGGTGGACCGGAACAGCTTCAACGACCCAGCGACGCAGGCGGAATGGACACAGAAGAGGCTAGTATGGGTGCCCCACGAGAATCAGGGTTTCGTGGCGGCGGACATCAAGGGCGAGCGAGGAGACGAGGTGGAGGTGGAGATTGCAGATTCGGGCAAGCGCATCCTAGTCCCAATAGATGACATCCAAAAGATGAATCCGCCTAAATTCGACAAGGTCGAAGATATGGCTGAGTTGACTTGCCTCAACGAGGCCTCTGTGCTTCACAACATCAAGGACAGATACTACTCTGGACTGATATACGTAAGTTTTTCAACTTACCTATTTATTCTAACCTCTAATCACAAAGCTGTGTTCAAAAGTATTTCATAAGAGTTATACCTAAAAACTACACTTTTCTTAAATCAATACTTACATAGATCAACTGTATAATGTTTCTTAAATTCTTTATAGGGTAGACAGAGGACACGCTACTGTAACATACTACAACATACTTACCTCAATATCTCATTGTTGGTACTTCCACTTATCTTTAATTTTAGATAAAAAAAAATAAAAAAAATATGTATATAGGTGAATCAGCCAGCACAGATAAGAACTAAACAACTGTTTTTATTTTCATTTATGTTAGATTATGGCCAATAGATACATATACACATCTATTTAGATACAACAGACCAAGATTATTAAAAAACAATTCCAGAGAATAGTTTTAAAAAAGGTTAAAAATTAATTCCATCCTGAATGTGTCACATTGAAAATTGCTTACAGATTTTTTTATATAGCATATCAACATATTAATTATTTTTATAGCTCAAATCCTAATTGTGCTCTCTAAATGGTACTGAATCTGTTCATGTTGAGGTTATGGTGAATCACTTGCAAACATGTGTTAGCAGCTGATACTGTGCTGTTTTAGTCTTAATGGCCTATTGTCTGCACTCCATTGCACAGTGGACTCTTTTGGATAACAGGCATACACAGACATTATAATTAGTCACTTATCTTTATTTAATAGTCAATGGTTCACTATATTTTTCCATACACATTCATAGATTTATAATGTATACTGTTGTTCATAAGTATGGTGGTGATAACACAATACAAAAGTCTTTATAACATAACCACATGAGAGAAAAATAATAAATATGATCAAAACTTGAAAATATAGTAAGAGCTTATAGGTGGTCTTATCAGTAACAGAGTTAGTTCTTGGAGATAAATATACCATAGACCTGTTTTAAAGATATCAAGGAATGCATTAATGAATTGGTTAGCTATATCATTCCTGGAGAGAGTTAAGAAAAGAGAACAAATCAGTTAGCACTTGTATATGTCCATATCTTCACTCCAGATCCCTTATAAGGTAGACAGAGAGCACTGAATGCCAAATATTGGTATCCACATAGACCTGCTAAGCTTCTTCCATATTCAGTGAAGTGATAGAAAAAATCATCAGAGTTTAAAATTATTTAGGCTGACAACATAGTTTGTGTTTTTTTTTGTTAATGGTAAATGATTATTAAAAATCAAGCAATGGAGATATTAAATTATGAGGCTTTAATGTACATTACTAAATAAATCTATGTCATTAATAATGTATGTAGTTAACAATGCAAATTAAGTAACATAGTATTGTAAGATATTTCTCAGGTAATAAGTTCTATAAAATATTTTAGGAGGATATCATTACAAATATTGTTAGTTGTGCATAAATATGTGCTCTTTTAGGTACTTACTACTCGTTGCTACTTATTCTATCCATAACATTTACTTATTCTATCCATAACATTTACAGCCATCAGCTATCCAGGGCAATTTAGATTCAATATTCAGTTCAGTAATGATTAATGATATCAGTCATTGATTCTCAGTGTTAGTTTATAGTACCCACAATTCATTCAATCCTAGTCTAATCAAGCATAATAAGGATGATGATGTGTGTGGGGGGAGTCAGTCTATTAGTCTGATAATTTTGCTGCTAAAAACTTACATTTTCATACATAGCATAGTGGCAAACAATTTGTCATTACGACTGATCATTAAAAGTCCTACACAATAGAGAACAATGAACTCACAGTTATGAAAGACTAAATGATTTTTAAACATCACTTGAATGCATTCACCTTGACAATTTTGATTTATAGATAGGACTTGAATGGGGGTAATTTATTATTGTAAGCATGGCACTGATTTCAAGAGATGTCGTTGAGACATTGTCACATGAAGTTTCAATGTGATATTCCATATCACACTAATACTATTTTGTTGTGAATTTTATTCCATATATAAAGTAAAATCACATCTGTTATCTTAGAAGGGGTGGGCAGAAGAGTGCAGTGCACTTCTATGTTTCGTCAGTTGGTTAGAAACATTTATTCTATAATTTCCATAGATGATCTGATTTCTGTGTATGTGTATGGCAACATTCAGAAATGAAAATTAGACAGACTTCATTCTGCCTAGGTACTGTTTATTTTTGTTTTAGTCACTTTGGCATGTTAACATAAAGGAGTAACTATACAAATGATAACATTGTGTTTATTTTATGAACATGAACATTCTTCGGCTATTTATAGCTGTGGCTCAATTTCTTATCGCTTATAAATTATCACAGAGATAGGTATATGGATGTTTTTTCCTGTTATATATTATATATGTTGAGCATATAGTTTTTTGGAAAGTCATAAGTCCAATTTTATTGAAAACTAGCTGATACCAGTGACTTAGTGTCCATTGTTTATAATAACTATTAATAATATATTATATGCCCCAAAAAGACAAAATATAAAGATCGAGAACAAAAACATACTTTCCTAATTATAAATAATCACAAATAATTTTAAACGTATGTCACACCTGTAATCCCCGAAGGGGTAGGCAGAGGAGTGTACCAGTTATGTTTAAGTCCCATGGAATAAGTGGTGAACCTATTGCCATACACCGAGCACTGATCCAGAATCCGAGTCACTACTAGAAATTCTAAATTAGAAAAATCTGATAGCGCCTGACCTGTGATTTGTACCCAGGACCTCTCAATCGGCTGTCATGCTTGCAACCACTTGATCAACGATACTGGGGCATATAATTTTAGTTACTAAAAGCTTTAATAACTTTAAATTAAACCAACATATAATGGGATTGGGGAAATAGTATGAAATGTATGGTTAAAATCTGCAATTTGTTGATTGTAGCATGAAGGTTCTCGATATGTAAACTGTAACAAAACATAAGAACAAACAGTTTTAAAGAGACTAACGTAACGTCATTCCATTTAAGATACAAATAAATCATATGGTATGCTACCTATCTGAAATAAAGGAAACATTTCTTCAAAAAATAAAATTATGATTTTCAGGATATTCATAGCTCTAGATTCTAGAAGATAACTTTGCAAAACACACTTGGCCGAGAATAACAACCAACTGTTCAAATTATGATAAATACTTGGTGTTACATGTGACATGTAATATTTAATTATGAAATTTGTAGCTCTATGACCAGCACTGATGTACCATCCCCAATGTGGTATTAGGTTATAGGAGTAAACTTATGACCCAACAAGGATCATAAGATTGCCATAGTTCGAGTAACATAAAATATATTGTCCTGGAGAAAATGTACCAGGAAGAGCCAGCCCAAAGTGACATATCACCGAGGCCAGAACACAAGAAATAATGTTTTATTTGAAATTTTTCAGCTACATACACTTGTGTACAGGAAATTTTATCAGTGAGAATATCTATCCATATTCTGAATAAAAATTGCTACTAGCTCAAATATTTTTTCAAATTAGCGAGCATACCCTCGGGCCGCAACAAAAATGGAAAAAATGTAAACTTTTGAGTCCAAAAAAAAAAGGATTGTACCGTGTCACACGGCCAGCTAGAACAATCGAGCGCTGCCGGCCGCCCGTCGCCAATGAATGGTACGTGCGTGCTTTTGTCATTCAAATTAAAAGGATTTCACAGGCCATTGAGTTCTGCTGATTAATCGTCGGCCGGTTTAGGAGTAGCTGTCGTCGCGAGCTCAGAAACGGCGAATTATTATCTCTTTTGTGGCGATTCGGGACGTGAGATTTCATAAGATTTTCAGATTTTAAATTTAGAGTTTTCTCATTACGAACAACAGCTTGCCATTGGATTTTTTAACTGATGTGATATGTATAATCTTTACAGGACCATATTTTTCGGCCTAAATTAAAATATATTGATGGCGTATAGGTTTTCGTTAGGTGCGAGCGAAGTCCAGATGTGGACAAATCAGGCTTATGATGTTGATAATGTTAGGATGAAAGGAATGGACAAAATATTTGTCTGTTTTAAAGTGGAAGTAAATGAATTCCAAGGTTAACGAATGTCATTCATGAATATTCTTGATTGGTACATACTACATACAATATAAAATCATCGTCGTATACATTGCTCATATGTATGCTGTCTGAACAAACTCCACAATAAATAAAGTATGACGACTGCACTCAAATTAACGCCAGCATCCATTGAACGGGTATGCAGTGTTTGATCGCGAATTGTTCACTCTTTTGTTTGCAATCTCATTTATCGATGGTATTGGTAACAATAATTTTAAATTTCAAAGTTTTATTCAAAGATTCAGAAAATGTTCTAAATCTTTAAAGAATAATTGTGTGATATCACAATAGCGAGGTAATTCAATATTACCATAACAATTATATACACCGCTTGCCCGAAGCCCGAAACTGGTTGTGAAATGTCACCTATTAGGTTATACAACTCGAACCGCAGCATTTTCCTGTAGTCATGTTGTGCCAATATTACCATAACTCACATACTTGCACTGCCAACTTCGCCATAACTTCCACGCTGAGTCAACTGACGTAACTTAAACAATGCCTCGGGCGCGGAGTGCTTTTTGCTTTTCACATTTGAGCACCCCCTCACAGGATTATGAACTCTGCGGTTTATGTACTAGTGTCCGTAATCGCATTACAGGCTCTTTCACGCATCGGTCATCTGTCAACTCGCATTAAGGATTGCGTTTCTTTATTAAAGAAAATATTCAATGACATCCTTCGGTGGAAGGCTTGAGTATAGTTCATGTCAGATGATTTTCTTGTACACGGTTTTTATATGCGGTGAGCGGGTTCGGTTCTACGTTGTTCATGCAGACCTGGTTCTAATTAGGTGTATAACGCATAGATTAGAATTGTTTGTTAATTGTCATAATATTTATGCGCACTTTAGTTATTATAAATTGTTATTTATAAGTTTCGATTTCTTATTGCAGATCTTCTTCATGTATAATTTACAAATATTGAATTATATTTAATGCATATTGGTAAAAAAAAACAAAAAGATTTGTCTCAAACACCCTAAGAACTTATAGTACCGGATGACCGGTTCCGTACGAAAACTGGAACTGAACACCGGGTTCTCGAACAGCGACTGGTTCTTGCATGATTTGATTCGTACGATTCGTTTGCTTCAGTGAAGACATTATTATCTGGTATACGTCCAGGTTCAGGGCGGAGCGATGTAAATATATACCCACTATCGTGTGTAAACATTTCGTATTTCGAAAATATTGTTGTAATGACGCACTCCCGTGTCTTCGCCGTCCCGGAACTACCGTTGCGAATGATTCATTACTTTCTTCGAACTCACATGAACATTGTATCAGGGTTGAAAGTTTTCTTTGTCAAATTTTTTTTTTATGTACTTCTTGTAAAATTAGAAGTGCAATTTAATTATAACGTTTGTAATAACAGTTTGAAGATCGGTCTTTTATTTCGAACCAATGTTTCGACATAGTGATTGGAGTCGAATTTTCCAATATGCCATGTTGACCTTTTGGTTGCATCTTTACGAAACACATATGGAATCTAATTGTGGTAACAGTGCATCTTAGCGGTATTAGAGATTACAGATTGTTCAGTTGATACAAACCGAAAAACAGTCATGGACCCCTAAATTAATCTCCTTCATCAACGCCTACCCAAAGTACTGGAGAGACAGGAGTCGGTGGAGGTTACCGTCTGAGATGCCAAGGGATGATTCTTGGGGCGCCGTTTGGATTCAAACGGGTTAATTCAAGCGTTTGGTCAAAGCGTGCTCGAGATGAATGTCAAGGTGAGGCGCGCCGTCGGCCGAATCGGCTGCGGCGGTCGTCGACCCTGGTGAGGGGCGCGGCGCGGCCGGGCGGGGGGAGG